>CM042393.1:1802891-1857891 GCA_023634145.1 Thymallus thymallus
AGTAGAGACACACCTCACAGCGGTAACACTGTAAAGTAGAGACACACCTCACAGTGGTAACACTGTAAAGTAGAGACACACCTCACAGCGGTAACACTGTAAAGTAGAGACACACCTCACAGCGGTAACACTGTAAAGTAGAGACACACCTCACAGCGGTAACACTGTAAAGTAGAGACACACCTCACAGCGGTAACACTGTAAAGTAGAGACATACCTCACAGTGGTAACACTGTAAAGTAGAGACACACCTCACAGTGGTAACACTGTAAAGTAGAGACACACCTCACAGTGGTAACACTGTAAAGTAGAGACACACCTCACAGCGGTAACACTGAACGTGGAAGTCTCGGTCCAATGCCACAATACGAACAGTCTCCTCCTGGCCTGGAGCTGGCATGATGGGCTCAGAACACACAGAGCAACGAGGAGCGAACTTCCTAATGGGGAGGAGGGGAGAGACAGAGGAGAGGAGGGGAGGGACAGAGGAGAGGGGGGGAGAGACAGAGGGGAGAGACAAAGGAGAGGAGGGGAGGGACAGAGGAGAGGGGGGGAGAGACAGAGGAGAGGGGGGAGAGACAGAGGAGAGGAGGGGAGAGACAGAGGAGAGGGGGGAGAGACAGAGGAGAGGGGGGAGAGACAGAGGAGAGGGGGGGAGAGAGAGGAGGGGAGAGACAGAGGAGAGGGGGGGGGAGAGAGGAGAGGAGGGGAGAGACAGAGGAGAGGGGGGAGAGACAGAGGAGAGGAGGGGAGAGACAGAGGAGAGGGGGGAGAGACAGAGGAGAGGGGGGAGAGACAGAGGAGGGGGGGGAGAGACAGAGGAGAGGAGGGGAGAGACAGAGGAGAGGAGGGAGACAGGAGAGGGGGGAGAGACAGAGGAGAGGGGGGAGAGACAGAGGGGAGAGACAAAGGAGAGGAGGGGAGGGACAGAGGACGGGGGGAGACAGAGGAGAGGGGGGGGAGACAGAGGAGAGGGGGGAGAGAGAGGAGAGGGGGGAGAGACAGAGGAGAGGGGGGAGAGACAGAGGAGAGGAGGGGAGAGACAGAGGAGAGGGGGGAGAGACAGAGGAGAGGAGGGGAGAGACAGAGGAGGGGGGGGAGAGACAGAGGAGAGGAGGGGAGAGACAGAGGAGAGGAGGGAGACAGGAGAGGGGGGAGAGACAGGAGAGGAGGGAGAGACAGAGGAGAGGGGGGAGAGAGAGGAGAGGAGGGGAGAGACAGAGGAGAGGAGGGGAGAGACAGAGGACGGGGGGAGACAGAGGAGAGGGGGGGAGACAGAGGAGAGGGGGGAGAGACAGAGGAGAGGGGGGAGACAGGAGAGGGGGGAGAGACAGGAGAGGAGGGAGAGACAGAGGAGAGGGGGGAGAGACAGAGGAGAGGAGGGGAGAGACAGAGGAGAGGGGGGAGAGACAGAGGAGGGGGGGGAGAGACAGAGGAGAGGAGGGGAGAGAGAGGAGAGGGGGGAGAGACAGAGGAGAGGAGGGGAGAGACAGAGGAGAGGGGGGAGAGACAGAGGAGAGGGGGGAGAGACAGAGGAGGGGGGGGAGAGATAGAGGAGGGGGGGGAGAGACAGAGGAGGGGAGGGGAGAGACAGAGGAGAGGAGGGAGACAGGAGAGGGGGGAGAGACAGGAGAGGAGGGAGAGACAGAGGAGAGGGGGGAGAGAGAGGAGAGGAGGGGAGAGACAGAGGAGAGGAGGGGAGAGACAGAGGACGGGGGGAGACAGAGGAGAGGGGGGAGAGACAGAGGAGAGGGGGGAGAGACAGAGGAGAGGGGGGAGACAGGAGAGGGGGGAGAGACAGGAGAGGAGGGAGAGACAGAGGAGAGGAGGGGAGAGATAGAGGAGAGGGGGGAGAGACAGAGGAGAGGAGGGGAGAGACAGAGGAGAGGAGGGAGAGACAGAGGAGAGGAGGGAGACAGGAGAGGGGGGAGAGACAGGAGAGGAGGGAGAGACAGAGGAGAGGGGGGAGAGACAGAGGAGAGGAGGGGAGAGACAGAGGAGAGGAGGGGAGAGACAGAGGAGAGGAGGGAGAGACAGAGGAGAGGAGGGAGACAGGAGAGGGGGGAGAGACAGGAGAGGAGGGAGAGACAGAGGAGAGGGGGGAGAGACAGAGGAGAGGGGGGAGAGACAGAGGAGAGGAGGGGAGAGACAGAGGAGAGGAGGGAGAGACAGAGGAGAGGAGGGGAGAGACAGAGGAGAGGAGGGGAGAGAGAGGAGAGGAGGGGAGAGACAGAGGAGAGAGTGTGTGGAAAGAGATAAAGACAGAGAGAAAACATTTGAATGTACATTTTAATACAAATAAACAGTGTATTCAACTACTAGTTCAGGTCACATATAGGGAACAGCTACAGGAGGAACAGGTCTCTCTAACAAGAACACCCATGAGGAAGCGAAGACAGCCCTTATCAGGTGATTGGAGGTGTGGCCCTCCAAGTGAAGGAGGAAGTGAAGTGGGTGGTGGCTTGGTGATTGGCTCAGAACCAGGAAGTGAGATGGTTGGTGGCTTTGTGATTGGCTCAGAACAAGGAAATGAGGTGGTGGTGGCTTTGTGATTGGTCAGAAGCTGGAAGTGAGGTGAGTGGTGGATTGGTGTCTGTTTGTCAACACAAAGGGTTCAATCCTCTGCCCATAACAAATATTACAACACCTGGATAGGTATTTTAAGTATCAGCTAACCACATAATGTTCAAATCAAATCAATCAAATCAAATGTTATTGGTCATATATACATATTTAGCAGATGTTATTGAGTGTAGCGAAATGCTTGTGTTCCTAGCTCCAACAGTGCAGTAATAACTAACAATAGGAAGTGCTTGTGTTCCTAGCTCCAACAGTGCAGTAATATCTAACAATAGGAAATGCTTGTGTTCCTAGCTCCAACAGTGCAGTAATATCTAACAATTCACAACAATACACAGAAATCTAAAAGTAAAAGAATTGGAATTAAGAAATATATAAATATTAGGACAAGTAATGTTGGAGTGGCATTGTCTAAAACACAGTAGAATAGAATACAGTATATACATATGAGATGAGTAAAGCAGTATGTAAACATTATTAAAGTGACTAGTGTTCCATTATTAAAGTGGCCAGTGATTCCATGTCTATGTATACAGGGCAGAAGCCTCTAAGATAAAAAATAAAGAAAAAAGCATTTGTATTTAACCTTTATTTAACTAGGCAAGACAGTTAAGAACAAATTCTTATTTACAATGATGACCTACCTACAGGGTCAGCCTTTAGGGTTAAGTGCCTTGCTCAAGGACACATCAACAGGTTTTTCACATTGTCGGCTCGGGTATTCAAACCAGCGACCTTTCAGTTACTGGCGCAACGCTCTAACCGCTAGGCTACCTGCTGCCCTAAGGTGCAGGGTTGAGTAACCGGGTGGTAGCCCGGCTAGTGATGGTTATTTAACAGTCTGAGGCCTTGAGATAGAAGCTGTTTATCATTCTCTCTGTCCCAGCTTTGATGCACCTGTACTGACCTCGCCTTCTGGATGATAGCAGGGTGAACAGGCTGTGGCTCGGGTTGTTGATGTCCTTGATGATCTTTTTGCCCTTCCTGTGACATCGGGTGCTGTAGGTGTTGTGGAGGGCAGGTAGTTTGCCCCTGGTGATGTGTTGGGCAGACTGCACCACCCTCTGGAGAGCCTTGCGGTTGCGGGCGGTGTAGTTGCCTTACCAGGCGGTGATACAGCCCGACAGGATGCTCTCAATTGTGCATCTGTAAACAGTTGTGAGGGTATTAGGGGCAAAGACAAATTTCTTCAGCCTCTTGAGTTTGAAGAGGCTCTGTTGCACCTTCTTAACCACATTGTCTGTGTGGGTTGACCATTTCAGATCGTCAGTGATGTGTTTGCCGAGGAACTTGAAGCTTTCCACCTTCTCCAATGTGGTCCCGTTGATGTGGATAGTGACATGCTCCCTCTGCTGTTTCCTGAAGTCCATGATCAGCTCCTTTGTTTTGTTGACGTTGAGTGAGAGTTTAATTTCCTGGCACCACGGTGTCAGCGAGGTGGCTGGTTTTCCTTTTGTAGTCTGTGATTGTCTGTTGCCCCCTCCACATACCTCTGGTGTCTGAGCCGTTGAATTGTGACTCCACTTTGTCTCTAAACTGATGTTTTGCCTGTTTGATTGCCTTACGGAGGGAATAACTACACTGTTTGTATTCTACCATATTCCCAGTCACCTTGCAATGGTTAAATGCGATGGTTCACGCTTTCAGTTTTGCGTGAATGCTGCCATCTATCCACAGTTTCTGGTTACGGTAGGTTTTAATAGTCACAGTGGGAACAACATCCGCTATACACTTCCTGATGAACTCAGTCACCGTATCCGTGTATTCGTCAATGTTATTCTCAGAGGCTACCCGGGAACATATCCCAGTATGTGTGATCAAAGCAATCTTGAAGCATGGATTCCGATTGGTCAGACCGGCGTTGAATAGACCTTAGCTCAGGTTTTTCCAGAGCGAGTACTACAGTCAATTTGTTGGTAGAACTTCGGTAGCGTTTTCCTCTAATTTGCTTTAATACAATAAATGCGGCCTCAGGATATATGTGAAGTTCTTTGAGGGCCGTGACTATAACTGAAGAGAATTATGTTGTGAGATAATACGGTTTGCATTTGATTGTGAGGTATTCTAGGTTGGGTGAACAAAAGCACTTGAGTTTCTGTATGTTATCAGAATCACACCGTGAGTAGTTAATCATAAAACATACACCCCCACCTGTATTCTTTCCAGAGAGTTCTTTATTCCTGTCTGCGCAATGTACATAGAAACCAGCTGGCTGTATGGACGGGGACAGTATTGTCACAGTGCGTAGTATTTAAGGGACGATATACGGAGCGCTGGTGAAGTGTCATCCTTTTTATTTTAAATGAGATGTTCTCACAAAGCATTCAAAATAAAATAAGGAGAGTGAAAACAAACACAGACTACAAACAAAACACAGTGACTTACTTTGTGGGCTGCTGGCAGTGCAGACAAACACAACGAACAATGATCCACACACAGGTGGAAGTGTGTGGAGCCTAAATACTATCCCCAATCAGAGACAACGCTAGACAGGTGTCTCTGATTGGGGATCATAATCTCCCTAGTTAGGGTGTGAGGACTTGATTGTGTGCCTCTCTCCTCCCCTAGGTGGGAGTAAGAGGCCTTACCACAACCAAGCCCTCACAAGTATATCCCGAGAGAGCCATGTTACAATCCCTAATATCTCTCTGGAAGGAGATCCTCACCCTGAGCTTGCCTACTTTATTATCCAAAGACTGAACATTAGCGAGCAATATACTTGGAAGCGGTGGATGGTGTGCACGCCTCCTGTCCACTCCGAATACCTCTTCTCCGCAAGCAGTGTTTTGGAGTAATCTCTGGAATAAGTTAAATTGCCCTGGGTGGTAAGAACAAAGGATCCAATTCGGGAAAGTCGTATTCTTGTTCGTAATACTGGTGATTTACCGCCGCTCTGATATCCAAAAGTTATTTCCAGCTGGGCTAATTATGTAAGAAATAACATATTAAAAACAAAATACTGCAAAGTTGCTTAGGAGCTAGATGCAGAGGTGCCATATCTATCTGTGCCCTCTTTATGTTATAGCAATCTGTCAGTCGATGACACAGACGATGACGTGGTACGCAACCATTGGTTGATGCGTCTGAGCAGGGGAATGCCACCAAAGACTGCTTTGTTGAAGTCAGGCTTGTCACACCCTTAGCGGCGTTGGTAAAAAGTGAATGTTTCTGTTTTTAGGGATACAGTATTTTCAATCTAACTTCAGTTTCCCCTGAAAAACAGAAATGCGGACTCCGCTCAGGCGTCTTTCTCTGCCTGCTACGTTAGGCTTGTCATGAGGAATTAACCATCAGGTAATTTCACAACACAATACTTTTTACTTCTGTTTCTCTTCATAACTGGGGGTTAATGTACAGGCTATTTATTAGCCAATAAAATTAACATACTTGGATGTGTGTGCCTCTGTGTGAGTGTGTGTTTGCGGCAACCCCTTACTTGTGGAAGTCCTCGATGCAGTGTATGTGGTTGGCAGCGTCCACAGTGAAGGGTATACCGTCCAGGCTGCGTTGACACACAACACAGGTGAAGCAGTGGGGATGGTAGGCCTTCCCTGTAGCCCGTAGGATTCGCTCCATGATGGCTTTACTGCAGATGTTACAGGACTCCAGAGTGTTCTGAAACACACAGACAACAGTTTGTCAATAAAAGGAAAAGGTCTCTTTCAATAACAGAAAACTCAGAGATATAGTCATTGGAGAACATGTGTAAGTGTAGCAATGGAGATGTGTTCCCTTGATATAAATGAGAAGAATGGAAGGTCATTATTGAAATCGTACTATTTTTAAAACAGTTGACAATGCAGCATCATGACAATGTGGTCCGCCCCTTGCCATGTGGACATGTGTGGTGCAATCCTGAGACTGGTGTGTTGTTGGTGAGTAGCTAAGTTTTGTTTATAGCTAGCTAGCTACATTATTGAATAGGCTATGCTGCTATGATACTAGGCTGTGAAACTAGCTAAATACATAGCCTCTCCCAACATGTTAGCCAGCTTGCTTTCGTTAATGTTTAACTCTCTGGTCTGTAATCACTCATTCACTCAGGTCTTATTCATTCAGCACTCATTAATTCAGGACTGTATATACATATTCATGTACAGTTGTTATATCATATCACATGCAATATTCTAAGTAATTATTGGACTGAACTTACGTAGTCATTCACTCAGGAATGCATATTAGTATCCTGTCAGTTGTATCTTTTTTCATTGCATTTAGTATATCGAATGTGCAATAGGTGCATTTATCTGTAATTAAACCCCTACTAAGGACTGTATATTAAGGAAATTATTATTATTACCCTAAATTATATCATACGCACATTTAGCTATTTAAGTATCTCTTCCTGTCATTTACCTGTACAGTTAATTTAACCATGCAAATATTCACTTACCTGTACATTTAACCAGACTGTATATTAAGTAAACTATTATTACCCTCACTTATATCATATGCACATTTAGCTATTTAAGTATCTTTCTCTGCCACCATGCAAATATGTTTTATTTATTTATATCAACTTGCAATAATTGTATAATTTTTTCACCTAACACTCTGTAACAATGTATAGTATACATATTCAGCCATTCACTCATACTATGCAATATATTTTAATAATAACCCATAATGACACAATAACCCATAATGACACAATAACCCATAGCACTCTATCTATCTATCTATCTATCTACCTACCTACCTACCTACCTACCTACCTACCTACCTACCTACCTACCTACCTACCTACCTACCTACCTACCTACCTACCTACCTACCTACCTACCTACCTACCTACCTACCTACCTACCTACCTACCTACCTACCTACCTACCTACCTACCTACCTACCTACCTACCTACCTACCTACCTACCTACCTACCTACCTACCTACCTACCTACCTACCTATCTATCTATCTATCTATCTATCTATCTATCTATCTATCTATTTTTAAACTTGAGCTGGCTAAATATGATTCCTGCTTGCTAACTTTAACTACCTAGCTAGCTCATAATCAAGCAAACCTTACGACATGTTTGATGCATGTTGCCAGCAAACCTTACGACATGTTTGATGCATGTTGCCAGCAAACCTTACGACATGTTTGATGCATGTTGCCAGCAAACCTTACGACATGTTTGATGCATGTTGCCAGCAAACCTTACGACATGTTTGATGCATGTTGCCAGCAAACCTTACGACATGTTTGATGCATGTTGCCAGCAAACCTTACGACATGTTTGATGCATGTTGCCAGCAAACCTTACGACATGTTTGATGCATGTTGCCAGCAAACCTTACGACATGTTTGATACATGTTGCCAGCAAACCTTACGACATGTTTGATGCATGTTGCCAGCAAACCTTACGACATGTTTGATGCGTGTTGCCAGCAAACCTTACGACATGTTTGATGCGTGTTGCCAGCAAACCTTACGACATGTTTGATGCATGTTGCCAGCAAACCTTACGACATGTTTGATGCATGTTGCCAGCAAACCTTACGACATGTTTGATGCATGTTGCCAGCAAACCTTACGACATGTTTGATGCATGTTGCCAGCAAACCTTACGACATGTTTGATGCATGTTGCCAGCAAACCTTACAACATGTTTGATGCATGTTGCCAGCAAACCTTACAACATGTTTGATGCATGTTGCCAGCAAACCTTACGACATGTTTGATGCATGTTTCCAGCAAACCTTACGACATGTTTGATGCATGTTGCCAGCAAACCTTACGACATGTTTGATGCATGTTGCCAGCAAACCTTACGACATGTTTGATGCATGTTGCCAGCAAACCTTACAACATGTTTGATGCATGTTTCCAGCAAACCTTACAACATGTTTGATGCATGTTGCCAGCAAACCTTACGACATGTTTGATGCATGTTTCCAGCAAACCTTACGACATGTTTGATGCATGTTGCCAGCTTGCTTTCAATAATGTTTCAACTCGAACTGGCTAGCTAAGATTCCTGCTAGCTAAATAATCAAGTAAACCAGCTAGCTAGCATTTGAGGGCTGTATTATATATATAGGGCAAAATAATGATGCCAGATCACCAGACAAAGAGGCAGTTGCCAGACACCGTCCTGCTTCAGAGAAAGCACTGGACACTGGAATCAGGTTGGTCATATTTGATCGGGTCAAAGGTCAAAATACTGGAATTCACCTATTATAACCACCATTGATAATGTAATCAGTGCTGTATGTGTTTGTACGTGCCTTGTATGTTTTAAGGAGGTGCCCCCCATCCACGGTGCCGCAATGGACTACTCCTGGGTCAGGGTGAGTAATGCCAACCAGTCAGTTCCATTCTGGCACATGTCATTTGTGAATTAGCTGTGAATCAGGATCTCTGATTGGCTGTGTTCAACCGTGTATTTACTGTTGGCTTCCATGACTGTATGGGGACAGTCTTTCTCGCCTTTATTCACCAACAGCAGGTCAGTGTCAGTACCTTATTCAATGTGCAGGGGTACTAGAGTGGTTGTATATACAGGTCCTTGTCAGTACCTTATTCAATGTGCAGGGGTACTGGATTGGTTAAGGTAGCTGGATATACATTTAAACAGGGCTGAAAAGTAACTGGTAGCAGGAATATATAAACGCAGTGCCTTCAGAAAGTATCCACACCCCTTGACTTTAACACATTATGTTGTGTTACAGCCTGAATTTTAAATGAATTAAATTGAACACTTTTGTCATTGACCCATAACATCAAAGTAGATCTGTGTTTTAGAACATTTTACAAATTAATTCATACTGAACACCTGAAATGTCTTGAGTTAATAAGTATTCAATCTCTTTATTATGGCAAGGCTAAATTCTTTCAGGAGTAAAACTGTGCTTAACAAGTCACATAATAAGTTACATGGACTCACTCTGTGTGTAATAATAGTGTTTAACATGATTTGTGAATGACTACCTCATCTCTGTAACCCACACATAGTATTATCTGTAAGGTTCCTCAGTCTAGCAGTGAATTTCAAACACAGATTCAATCACAAAGACCAGGGAGGTTTTCCAATGCCTCCTGGTCCAGTGTGTCTCTATGTTAGTGGTTCTAGTGGTTCTGGTCCAATGTGTGTCTATATTAGTGGATCTGTTCCAGTGTCTCTCTATGTTAGTGGTTATGGACCAGTGTATCGCTATATTAGTGGTTCTGGTCCAGAGTGTGTCTCTATGTTAGTGGTTCTGGTGGTTCTGGTCCAGAGTGTGTCTCTATGTTAGTGGTTCTGGTGGTTCTGGTCCAGACTGTGTCTCTATGTTAGTGGTTCTAGTGGTTCTGGTCAAATGTGTGTCTATATTAGTGGATCTGTTCCAGTGTGTCTCTATGTTAGTGGTTCTGGTCCAGAGTGTGTCTCTATATTAGTGGTTCTGGTCCAGAGTGTGCCTCTATGTTAGTGGTTCTGGTCCAGTGTGTCTCTATGTTAGTGGTTCTGGTCCAGAGTGTGTCCTTATGTTAGTGGTTCTGGTGGTTCTGGTCCAGAGTGTGTCTCTATGTTAGTGGTTCTGGTCCAAAGTGTGTCTCTATGTTAGTGGTTCTGGTCCAGTGTGTCTCTATGTTAGTGGTTCTGGTCCAGAGTGTGTCTCTATGTTAGTGGTTCTGGTCCAGAGTGTGTCTCTATGTTAGTGGTTCTAGTGGTTCTGGTCCAGAGTGTGTCTCTATGTTAGTGGTTCTGGTGTGTCTCTATGTTAGTGGTTCTGGTCCAGTGTGTCTCTATGTTAGTGGTTCTGGTCCAGTGTGTCGCTATGTTAGTGGTTCTGGTCCAGTGTGTCTCTATGTTAGTGGTTCTGGTCCAGTGTGTCTCTATGTTAGTGGTTCTGGTCCAGTGTGTCGCTATGTTAGTGGTTCTGGTCCAGTGTGTCTCTATGTTAGTGGTTCTGGTCCAGTGTGTCTCTATGTTAGTGGTTCTGGTCCAGTGTGTCTCTATGTTAGTGGTTCTGGTCCAGTGTGTCTCTATGTTAGTGGTTCTGGTCCAGTGTGTCTCTATGTTAGTGGTTCTGGTCCAGTGTGTCTCTATGTTAGTGGTTCTGGTACAGTGTGTCTCTATGTTAGTGGTTCTGGTACAGAGTCTCTATGTGTCTATGTAACAACAATCCAAAGCAGTTTACAGGATTCTCTCCCTCTCTCTCTCCCTCCCTCCCTCCCTCCCTCCCTCCCTCCCTCCCTCCCTCCCTCTCTCTCTCTCTCTCTCTCTCTCTCTCTCTCTCTCTCTCTCTCTCTCTCTCTCTCTCTCTCTCTCTCTCTCTCTCTCTCTCTCTCTCTCTCTCTCTCTCTCTCTCTCTCTCTCTCTCTCTCTCTCTCTCTCTCTCTCTCTCTCTCTCTCTCTCTAACTCTCTCTCTCTCTCTGAGGGAATCTGATTAGCAGTGTATACCGCCCATTCCCCCCTCTCTGATTGGTGAGCGGGTCAGAGGGAGCTGTAAATACTTCCACTTTGTGATGACTGCAGGTTTTCCTCCTCCAGGCTGGCAGGCTTGCTGGGCAGACGGCCCATCCAACTCTGACTGACCTCAGACATCCCTCTCTTTAATATCTACTCTATGCTTCCGTTTGTTACTCACATATTTCATAAATAACGATTGGCCCTCTCTAAACAGCTCCGGGGAGGGAGGGGAGGGGAGGGGAGGGCAGGGAAGGAGAAGGAGATATCATCAATTAGCTGACTGATAGGCCACGTGATTGGCTGATGGGGGTGGGGGCTATGTACAGTGTTGTATTTACAGTGTTGTTTGTGCTTCACTGGTTGGCCTTTTCTCATGGCAATGGGCCACATCTTGCTGCTGTGATGAACACTGTGATATTTGTTTGATTTGTTTTCAGATTCTTTGTGGATCTGTGTAATCTGAGAGAAATATGTGTCTCTAATATGGTCATACATTTGGCAGGAGGTTAGGAAGTGCAGCTCAGTTTCCACCTCATTTTGTGGTCAGTGGGCACATAGCCTGCCTTCTCTTGAGAGCCAGGTCTGCCTACGGCGGCCTTTCTCAATAGCAAGGCTACAGTGCCTTCGGAAAGTATTCAGAACCCTTGACTTTATCCACATTTTGTTACGTTACAGACTTATTCTAAAATGGATTAAATACAAACAAATCCTCAGCAATCTACACACAATATTCCATAATGACACAATACCCCATAATGACACAATACCCCATAATGACACAATAACCCATAATGACACAATAACCCATAATGACACAATAACCCATAATGACACAATACCCCATAATGACACAATACCCCATAATGACACAATAACCCATAATGACACAATAACCCATAATGACACAATAACCCATAATGACACAATAACCCATAATGACAAAGGGGAAATCGTTTTTTGGGGGGGTTGAGATTTTAGAATTTGTATATACAGTATATATAAAAAGAAAAAAAAGAAATACCTTACCATAAATACTCAGACCATTTGCTATGAGACTCAAAATTGAGCTCAGGTGCATCCTGTTTCCATTGATCATCGTTGAGATGTTTCTACAACTTGATTAGAGTCCACTTGTGGTACATTCAATTGGTTGGACATGATTTGGAAAGGCACACACCTGTCTATATAAGGTCCCACCATTGACAGTGCAAAAACCAAGCCATGAGATTGAAGGAATTGACCGTAGAGCTCTGAGACAGGATTGTGTCAAGGCACAGATCTGGGGAAGGATATCAAAACATTTCTGCAGCATTGAAGGTCCCCAAGAACACAGTGGCCTCCATTCTTAAATGGAAGAAGTTTGGTAAAGAAGGGCCTTGGTGAGAAAGGTGACCAAGAACCCGATGGTCACTCTGACAGAGCTCTAGAGTTCCTCTGTGGAGATGGGAGAAACTTCCAGAAGGACAACCATCTCTGCAGCACTCCACCATTTAGGCCTTTATGGTAGTGGCCAGACGGAAGCCACTCCTCAGTAAAAGGCACATGACAGCCTGCTTGGAGTTTGCCAAAAGGCACCTAAAGACCCTCAGACCATGAGAAACAAGATTCTCTGGTCTGATGAAACCAAGATTGAATTCCAATCTTTGGCCTGAATTTCAAGCGTCACGTCTGGAGGAAACCTGGCACCATCCCTACGGTGAAGCATGGTGGTGGCAGCGTCATGCTGTGGGGATGTTTTCCAGCGGCAGGGACTTGGAGACTAGTCAGGATTGAGGGAAAGATGAACAGAGCAAAATTTCAACAGGATAACGACCCTAAGCACACAGCCATGACAACGCAGGAGTGGCTTGGGGACAAGTTTCTGAATGTCCTTGAGTGGCACAGCCAGAGCCCGGACTTGAACCCGATCGAACATCTCTGGAGAGACCTGAAAATAGCTGTGCAGCAACGCTCCCCATCCAACCTGACAGAGCTTGAGAGGATCTGCAGAGAAGAATGGGAGAAACTCCCCAAATACAGGTGTGCCAAGCTTGTAGCTTCATACCCAAGAAGACTTGATGCTGTAATCGCTGCCAAAGGTGCTTCAACAAAGTACTGAGTAAAGGGTCTGAATACTTATGCAAATGTCATATCTGTTTTTTATTTGTAATACATTTGCTAAAACCTGTTTTTGCGTGTTGATTGATGAGGGGAAAAAACTATTTATAAATGTTATAATAAGGCTGTAACGTAACAAAATGTGGAAAAAGTCAAGGTGTCTGAATACTTTCCGAGTCTGTACATAATCAAGGATTTTCTTAATTTAGGGTCAGTCACAGTGGTCAGGTATTCTGCCACTGTGTACTCTCTGTTTAGGGCCAGATAGCATTCCAATTTGCTCAGTTTTTGGTTGATTCTTTTCCAGTGTGTCAAATAGTTATATTTTTGCTTTTTCATAATTTTGTTGGGTATAAATGTGTTTCTGGCCTGGGGCTCTGTGGGATCTGGTTGGCTGAGGGGACTCTTCTCTAGGATCATCTCTCTGTAGGTGAGGGCTTTGGGGTTTTGCATTGTACACAAAGTATATTTTTGCTGAATTCTGCATGCAATTGGGTGTTTGTCCCATTTAGTGAATTATTGGTTTATGAGTGAACTCCAACCGTAGAGGGCAATGGTTTCAATAATTGGTTGAAGTATTTTTAGCTAGATCCTAATTGGTAGGTTGAATTTTATGTTCCATTTGATGGCATAGAAGGCTGTTCTTGCCTTGTCTCTCAGATCGTTCACAGCTTTGTGGAAGTTACCTGTGGTGTTGACATTTAGGCCGAGGTAGGTGTACTTCTTTGTGTAATCTAGGACAACAGTGTCTAGATAGAATTTGTATTTTTAGGAACAGCATTATTTTTGCAGAAGTCTGACAGAATATTTGCAGAAGATCTAGGTGCTGCTGTAGGCCCTCCTTGATTGGGGACAGAAGCACCAGATCATTTTATTTTGTCGCACTGCTTTGCTTTGTCTTGGCCAGGTCGCAGTTGTAAATGAGAACTTGTTCTCAACTAGCCTACCTGGTTAAATAAAGGTGAAATAAAAAAATAAAAATTCTGCAAACAGTAGACATCTGATTTCTGAGTCCAGTAGGGTGAGGCCGGGTGCTGCAGACTGTTCTAGTGCCCTCACCAATTCATTGATTTATATGTTGAAGAGGGTGGGGCTTAAGCTGTGTGTTTATTGCCGTATGCTTTCCCCCAACACCACTTTCCATCAATTTAGATAGCAGACCCTCATGCAGAGCATGAAAAGGCTTTACTTTTGTTTAATTTGTTTGTCAATAAGGGTGTGCAGTCATACGGTATTTTGGTAGAAAGCTAATTTGACATTTGATTAGGACATTGTTTTCAATGAGGAAATGTTGTTGATGATACTGCAGAGGATTTTTCCCGAGATTGCTGAAGATTCGACAGTGATTATGGGGGTCAAATTTCAAACCAAATCAAACTTTATTTGTCACATGCGACAAATACAACAGGTATAGACCTGCTTACTTACCAGCCCTTAACCAACAATACAACAGGTGTAGACCTGTATATTTACCAGCCCTTAACCAACAATACAACAGGGGTAGACCTGTATATTTACCAGTCCTTAACCAACAATACAACAGGGGTAGACCTGTATATTTACCAGTCCTTAACCAACAATACAACAGGGGTAGACCTGTATATTTACCAGTCCTTAACCAACAATACAACAGGGGTAGACCTGTATATTTACCAGTCCTTAACCAACAATACAACAGGTAAGGCTGAGCTGTAGTCAATGAACAGCATTCTCACATAGGTGTTCCTTTTGTCCAGGTGGGAAAGGGCAGTGTGGAGTGTGGATTGAGATTGCGTCATCTGTGGATCTGTTTGAGCGGTATGAGAATTGTTGTGGATCTAGGGAATCCGGGATGATGGTGTTGATGTGAGTCATGACCAGCCTTTCAAAGCACTTCATGGCTACAGACGTGAGTGCTACGGGGTGGTAATCATTTAGGTAGGTTACCTTCGCGTCCTTGGGCACGGGGACTATGGTGGTCTGCTTGAATCATGTACGTATTACAGACTTGGTCAGGGACAGGTTGAACATTTAAGTGAAGACACTTGCCAGTTGGTCCACACATTCTTTGAGTACACGTCCTGGTAATCCGTCTGGCCCTGCGGCTTTGTGAATGTTGACGGCTACCAAGAGCGTTATCACACAGCTGGTGCTCTCATGCATGCTTCAGTGTTGCTTGCCTCGAAGTGAGCATAAAAGGCATTTGTCTCCACTTTTGTGGATTGGGGTGATCAGGCTTGGGTTCCAAATATTAGAGAAGATGCCAAAGCTGAGGATTTTTTATTTTATTTATTTAACCTTTATTTAACTAGGCAAGTCAGTTAAGAACAAATTCTTATTTACAATGACGGCCTACCCTCAGGGTCAGCCATAGTAGTACGGCGCTCCTGGAGCAAAATAGGGTTAAGTGCCTTGCTCAAGGACACATCGACAGGTTTTTCACTTTTCGGTTACTGGCCCAACACGCTAACCGCTAGGCTAGATATTTGAATTTGTGGTCAGTATATTTTAGAATTTCATTAGGATACCATCAACACCACAGGCCTTTTTGGGTTGGAGGGTTTGTATTTTGTCCTGTAGCTCATTCAATGTAATTCAATAATCCAGTGGTTCTGGTCTGAAATCCAGTTGTTCTGGTCTTAAATTTAGTAAATTATCATGTATATGGTTTTGCTGTTTGTTCTTTGTTATAGAGACAAAAAGATTGGAGAAGTGGTTTATCCATACAGCTCCATTTTGGATAGATAACTCTTCATGTTGTTGTTTGTTTAGTGTTTTCCAATTTTCCCAGAAGTGGTTAGAGTCTATGGATTCTTCATTGATCTGGTTTCTGACGTTCTGTTCCTTATTTGTTGTTGTATTTCTATGTTAGCTGATAGGTCAAATATATTCTACTGCTAAGTTTACACCTTCACTATTGCAGGAAAACATTTTGAAGTTTACATACACTCAATTAGTATTTGGTAGCATTGCCTTTAAATTGTTTAACTTGGGTCAAACATGTCAGGTAGCCTTCCACAAGCTTCCCACAATAAGTTGGGTGAATTTTGGCCCATTCCTCCTGACAGAACTGGTGTAACTGAGTCAGGTTTGTAGACCTCCTTGCTCGCACATGCTTTTTCAGTTCTGCCCACAAATTATCTATAGGATTGAGGTCAGGGCTTTGTGATCTAGCTTGAGGTGGTCTTATCTGGTTGAGGTGTGGCTGGTGATGCTGTGGTCTGGGTGTAGGTCCTCTTGGAGTGGGTTCTCTCGGTACAGGTCATTCAGGAGTTGTTCTTGCAGGTCTAGGCGGGGTGTCCGTTGCTCTGTCTCTCCTATGTGACGTGCTGGGCCTACGGTTGAGGGTGATGTCCTCCATGTAAATGTAAAATGTTCTTGTTTTGATTAATTTAACACAGTGGGACCTCTCTCTCTCTCTCTCTCTCTCTCTCTCTCTCTCAGCCTCTCAGCCTCTCAATCTCTCTCTCTCTCTCTCTCTCAATCTCTCTCTCTCGGCTCCTATTGGCTGGCTGTGCGAAGCGAGTGGTGGCAGGGTGCCACAGCATTTACAAACAGAGCTTGGGGTGTGTGGCAACACTGCACTGCATCGTCATCCTCCCTCCCTCTCTACGCCTGCTGGGCCCTACAGTTTAAAATGACACTTCTGTGCCATGACGCAGAATGAACGCATAACTGTAGCTACTGTTCAGTATGGCTGGGGAGCATGCTTAGTGACATTTATAGTCTATATGCTATCACTAGAGATGCTGTGACATACAGTTGAAGTCGGAAGTTTACATCCACTTAGGTTGAAGTCATTAAAACTCATTTTTCAACCACTCCACAGATTTCATGTTAACAAACTATAGTTTTGGCAAGTCTGTTAGGACATCTATGTCAGGCTCTGGCCATAGAGAAGCAATAGGCTTCTCTATGTAGCTATGGTCAGAGTCTGACAGTGTCGTTCTTTTCTGTTTCTTTGTGGGTTTTGGGTGGATCTCTAATTAGAGGCAGCTGCTACCCGTTGTCTCTAATTAGGGATCCAATACATGTTGAGTCTGTCCCTCACGCTGGTGTGGGTCGTTATCGTTACATGTTAATGCATTTCGCAGTCACGGGTTAAGTAAGTGTGTTTTTTGGGTTACGTTTAAACTATCGTGTTTTGTTTTAACGTAACGTTGTTAATTCGTGTTTGTTACGTGTCAGTGTATGTTCGTTGCCATCGTATATATTAAAGCAATTGTTTCGCATTTCCCCCATTCCGCGCTCATCGCGCACCATATATCTGACAATCTACTTTGTGCATGACACAAGTAATTCTTCCAACAATTGTTTACAGGTAGATTATTTCACTTATAATTCACTATACCACAGTTCCAGTGGGTCAGAAGTTTACTGTGCCTTTAAACAGCTTGGAAAATTCCAGAAAATGATGTCATGGCTTTAAAAGCTTCTGATAGGCAAAATAAAAAAATGTAGACCTCCACAAGTCTGGTTCATCCTTGGGAGCAATTTCCAAACGCCTGAAGGAACCATGATCATCTGTACAAACAATAGTACACAAGTATAAACAGTAAAACAAGTCCTATATCGACATAACCTGAAAGGCCGCTCAGCAAGGAAGAAGCCACTGCTCCAAAACCGCCATAAAAAGCCAGTTTGCAACTGCACATGGGGACAAAGATCGTACTTTTTGGAGAAATGTCCTCTGGTCTGATGAAACAAAAATAGAACTGTTTGGCCATAATGACCATCGTTATGTTTGGAGGAAAAAGGGAGAGGCTTGCAAGCCGAAGAACACCATCCCAACCGTGAAGCACGGGGGTGGCAGCATCATGTTGTGGGGGTGCTTTGCTGCAGGAGGGACTGGTGCACTTCACAAAATAGATGGCATCATGAGGAAGGAAAATTATGTGGATATATTGAAGCAACATCTCAAGACATCAGTCAGGACATTAAAGCTTGGTTGCAAATGGGTCTTCCAAATGGACAATGACCCCAAGCATACTTAAGGACAACAAAGTCAAGGTATTGGAGTGGCCATACCCAAAGCCCTGACCTCAATCCTATAGATAATTTGTGGGCAGAACTGAAAAAGCGTGTGTGATCAAGGAGGCCTACAAACCTGACTCAGTTACACCAGTTCTGTCAGGAGGAATGGGCCAAAATTCACCCAACTTATTGTGGGAAGCTTGTGGAAGGCTACCTGAAACGTTTGACCCAAGTTAAACAATTTAAAGGCAATGCTACCAAATACTAATTGAGTATATGTAAACTTCTGACCCACTGGGAATGTGATGAAAGAAATAAAAGCTGAAATAAATCATTCTCTCTGCTATTATTCTGACATTTCACATTCTTAAAATAAAGTGTTGATCCTAACTGACCTAAGACAGGGAATTTTTACTAGGATTAAATGTCAGGAATTGTGAATAACTGAGTGTAAATGTATTTGGTTAAGGTGTATGTAAACGTCCGACTTCAACTGTAAATATACGTGTTGTTGGCACAGAGGGCCTGAGTCCCAAATAGCACCCTATTCCCTTTATAGTGCACTACCTTTGGCTCTGGTCAAAGGGAATAGAGTGTCATTTGGGACTTAACGGGGTGAGAGGACAGACAGAGATAGAGAGAGAGCAGCTGATGGTTGACTGGAGGGAATCGTGTGGAAAAATAGATACTATTTATTTTTTTAAAAACTCCTAGAGAGTGTACATCCCCTCCCCTCCCCTCCCCTCCCCTCCCCTCTCCTCTCCTCTCCTCTCCTCTCCTCTCCTCTCCTCTCCTCTCCTCTCCTCTCCTCTCCTCTCCTCTCCTCTCCTCTCCTCTCCTCTCCTCCCCTCCCCTCCCCTCCCCTCCCCTCCCCTCCCCTCCCCTCTCCTCCCCTCCCCTCCCCTCCCCTCCCCTCCCCTCCCCTCCCCTCCCCTCCCCTCAAGACACATTTCGGTTGAATGCATTCAGTTGTACAACTGACAACTCTCCTCTCCTCTCCTCTCCTCTCCTCTCCTCTCCTCTCCTCTCCTCTCCTCTCCTCTCCTCTCCTCCCCAGGTCTCCAGAGGGAATATAATAGAATACCTTGGCCTTATTTAGCCTCTTCCAGCCCGCTGTAATCACTACACTACTTAAAACCGGATGTCTCCTGCTTTCTTGTCGTACACTTGACTTGCTCTTTAGCATTGAAATATTTATTTAACACAGGCAATCATTTCCCCTCTTGAATGTGTTAAACGCATAAGAGCTGGTTTATTCACATTGAGGTTAGTATTATTAACTTCCACAGATTCACATAAACCACTTGCAATGCCTTCCTCCTCTCTGAGAGAGGAAGACAAACAGGCAAACAAACAGAAACCTGAAAACACCATCCAACCTGAAACTGAGTGAGTAAGTCTGAAGATATTGTTTACTTACAAAAGCCAATAAGAAAAATACATTACAATCATCTAGTGGATTGGCGCCGCCCAGCTGGTCGCCTGTTAAGCAGCTCTCATTGTTTGTGCGTACATTGTTGTTTTAGTATGTTTTTCGTCAGTTTTTTTGCAACAGTTGAACTACAATAGTTCAGGATTGTGGAGTGCTACTGTTTTACCAAGGTTTTAACTGTCCTTTTAATCACTGAGGCACTTTTTATTTTTCTCAGCGCTGAACGTACACAGGAGTCCTCAATTATTTACAATCGAGCTCAGCTCCTGGATTTAGCACACACAGCGCTGCTGCACCACCGGGAAAAGTTTGAAAGTTTGAAAAGGCGACGGCGTGGACGTAGGGCGGGATTGAAGTGTAAGGCAAAGCTGAGGAAGTACAAGCCGGCTATACCATCTATCATTATGGGCAACGTGAGATCGCTACATAACAAGATGGACGAGCTTCAGGGTCTGGTTCATGGACAAAGAGACTACCGGGAAGCGAGCCTATTGTGTTTTACTGAGACTTGGCTGAATGATAACATCCCCATAGAGAACGTCACTATCGACGGTTTCCAGACCACCAGAGCGGACAGGAATAGCGTTTCTTCCGGTAAGAGTAAGGGAGGGGGGCTGGCTTTATTAGTTAACAACAGATGGTGTAATCCGAGCCATATTACTCTTAAGGAACAAATTTGTAGCCCGGACATTGAGCTGTTAGCCGTTAGCCTGAGACCCTACTATTTGCAGAGGGAATTCACGGCGGCCGGAGAAGAACAGAGCACTAGAGGAGAGGATCAGACTGCTGGAGGAGAGGATCAGACTGCTGGAGGAGAGGATCAGACTGCTGGAGGAGAGGATCAGACTGCTGGAGGAGAGGATCAGACTGCTGGAGGAGAGGATCAGACTGCTGGAGGAGAAGATGAGAACGATGACGGGTGACAGAGAACAACCCGTTAGAGTCCACCTAAGGCAGCAGTACCTACCTTCGCCTGGACACTAAAGGATATCGGTCTCAAACGCAGCCCCAACACCTCACACAGTAGCAACAGATCAACAGACACCCCGTGGGACCCCCCCCCCACCCGTCGGACCTACACATAGAGGACCTACATCCAAACCACAACACCATCAGCCACATCCACACCCCCACCCCAACCAATCAACAACCCCCCAAGTCAACCATGCCCACACCCCATTTAGGCCCTCCTGCCCACCCCATGCCACCCACTCCCGCACAGAGGACCTGAACATGAAAGTCACACATATGCCCAGGCTGTCTGCAGGCAAACGGGCCCAACCCCCACTCTTACACTAGCCCAAGCCAATGGCATGTACCAGATGCTCAGCAGGCTCTGCTCACACTTACTGGTCTGAGGCCAAACCACACAACCAACAACATTAGACACTTTATGGAACACAAAGCCTTCACTATATCATCCTGGAATATCCAAGGCTCCAAGGCCTTTTGCCTAAAGAGTAGGAACATGGACTTCACCAAAGAAAAAACACATAGAGGAGACGGACCCACTGGTTGCCCTCTAGGTTACAGAGAGCTGGTAGTCCCATCCACCAAACTACCAGGTGTGAAACAGGGAAGAGACTCAGAGGGTATGCTAATTTGGTATAGAGCAGACCTAACCTACTCTATTAAATTAGTCAAAACAGGAACATTTTACATCTGGCAAGAAATTCAAAAGGAAATTATCTCAACAGAGAAAACCTACCTATATCCCCCCAATAGAATCCCCATACTTTAATGAAGACAGCTTCTCCATCCTGGAGGGGGAGATAAACCATTTCCAGGCCCAGGGACATTTACTAGTCTGTGGCGACCTAAACACCAGAACTGGACAAGAACATGACACCCTCAGCACACATGGAGACAAAAACCTACCTGAAGGTAACAGCATTCCCTCCCCCATATGCCCCCCTAGACACAACTACGTCAACATAACCAACAAAAACTTGTTCCAACTCCTGCAGCTCTGTCAGACACTGGGTATGTACATAGTCAATGGTAGGCTTCGAGGGGACTCCTATGGTAGGTAGACCTTTAGTACTGTAGACTACTTTATCACTGACCTCAACCCAGAGTCTCTCAGAGCGTTCACAGTCAGTCCACTGACACCCCTATCAGATCACAGCAAAATCACAGTCTACTTGAACAGAGCAATACTCAATCATGAGTAGGCATCAAAGCCAAAGGAACTGAATAATATTAACAAATGCTATAGATGGAAGTAAAGTAGTGTTGAAATCTACCACAAAACTATTAGGCAACAACAAATTCAATCCCTTCTAGACAACTTCCTGGACAAAATGTTCCACTGTAATAGTGAAGGTGTAAACTTGTCAGTAGAAAATCTAAACAGGATATTTGTTCTCTCAGCTTCTCTATCAAATATAAAAATTCAAAACAGAAAACTGAAGAAAAGTAACAACAATGATAAATGGTTTGATGAAGAATACAAAAACCTAAGAAAGAAATTGAGAAACCTATCCAACCAAAAACATAGAGACACAGAAAACCTGAGCCTACGCCGTCACTATGGTGAATCACTAAAACAATACAGAAATACAATACGGAAAAAGAAGGAACAGAACGTCAGAAACCAGCTCAATGTAATTGAAGAGTCCATAGACTCTAACCACTTCTGGGAAAATTGGAAAACACTAAACAAACAGCAACACGAAGGGTTACCTATCCAAAATGGAGATGTATGGGTAAACCACTTCTCCAATCTTTTTGGAACAAAGAGCAAAAACATATACAGTGGGGAGAACAAGTATTTGATACACTGCTTGCCTATTGTCCTGTCTCCCATCCCAGCCTTGTGCAGGTCTACAATTTTACCCCTGATGTCCTTACACAGCTCTCTGGTCTTGGCCATTGTGGAGAGGTTGGAGTCTGTTTGATTGAGTGTGTGGACAGGTGTCTTTTATACAGGTAACGAGTTCAAACAGGTGCAGTTAATACAGGTAATGAGTGGAGAACAGGAGGGCTTCTTAAAGAAAAACTAACAGGTCTGTGAGAGCCAGAATTCTTACTGGTTGGTAGGTGATCAAATACTTATGTCATGCAATAAAATGCAAATTAATTACTTAAAAATCATACAATGTGATTTTCTGGATTTTTTTCACTCACAGTTGAAGAGTACCTATGATAAAAATTACAGACTTCTACATGCTTTGTAAGTGGGAAAACCTGCAAAATCGGCAGTGTATCAAATACTTGTTCTCCCCACTGTACATGATCAATTACAAATCCTAGAATCAACTATTAAAGACAACCAGAACCCACTGGATTCTCCAATTACATTGAATGAACTACAGGACAAAATACAAACCCACCAACCCAAAAAGGCCTGTGGTGTTGATGGTATCATCAATGAAATGATAAAATATACAGACCACAAATTCCAATTGGCTTTAACATCATCCTTAGCTCTGGCATCTTCCCCAATATTTGGAACCAAGGACTGATCACCCCAATCCACAAAAGTGGAGACAAAGTTGACCCCAATAACTACCGTGGGATATGCGTCAACAGCAACCTTGTGAAAATCCTCTGCATTATCATTAACAGTAGACTAGTTCATTTCCTCAGTGAAATAATGTACTGAGCAAATGTCAAACTGGCTTTTTACCAAATTACCGTACGACAGACCACGTATTCACCCTGCACACCCTAATTAACAAACAAACCAAAACAAAGGAAAAGTCTTCTCATGTTTTGTTGATTTCAAAAAAGTATTTGACTCAATTTGGCATGAGGGTCTGCTATTCAAATTGATGGAAAGTGGTGTTGGGGGAAAAACATACGACATTATAAAATCCAAACAACAAATGTGCGGTTAAAATTGGCAAAAAACTTTCATCAGTGCTGTGGGGTGAGACAGGGATGGAGGTTAAACCCCACCCTCTTTAACATATATATCAACGAAATGGCGAGGGCACTAGAACTGTCTGTAACACCTGGCCTCACCCTACTAGAATCAAATTGGTGACAAGTCAAATGTCTACTGTTTGCTGATGATCTTGTGCTTCTGTCACCAACCAAGGAGGGCCTACAGCAGCACCTAGATCTTCTGCACAGATTCTGCCAGACCTGGGCCCTGACAGTAAATCTCAATAAGACCAAAATAATGGTGTTCAAAAAAAGGTCCAGTTGCCAGGACCACAAATAAAAATTCCATCTAGACACCGTTGCTCTAGAGCACACAAAAAACTATGCATACCTCGGCCTAAACATCAGCGCTACAGGTAACTTCCACAAAGCTGTGAATGATCTGAGAGACAAGGCAAGAACAGCCTTCTATGCCATCAAAAGGAACATAACATTTGACATACTAATTAGGATCTGGCTAAAAATACTAGAATCAGTTATAGAACCCATTGCCCTTTATGGTTGTGAGGTCTGGGGTCCGCTCACCAACCAAGAATTCACTAAATGGGACAAACACCAAATTGAGACTCTGCATGCAATATTCTGCAAAAATATCCTCAGTGTACAACGTAAAACACCAAATAATGCATGCAGAGCATGAAAAGAGCCGTTAAATCCTACAACCACCTAAAAGGAAGCGATTCCCAAACCTTCCATAACAAAGCCATCACCTACCGAGAGATGAACCTGGAGAAGAGTCCCCTAAGCAAGCTGGTCCTGGGGCTTTGTTCACACAAACAGACCCCACAGAGCCCCAGGACAACAACACAATTAGACCCAACAAAATCATGAGAAAACAAAAAGAGAATTACTTGACACATTGGAAAGAATTAACAAGAAAACAGAGCAAACTAAAATGCTATTTGGCCCTAAACAGAGAGTACACAGTGGCAGAATACCTGACCACTGTGACTGACCCAAACTTTAGGAAAGCTTTGACTATGTACAGACTCAGTGAGCATAGCCTTGTTATTGAGAAAGGCCGCCGTAGGCAGACCTGGCTCTCAAGAGAAGGCAGGCTATGTGCATACTGTCCACAAAATGAGGTGGAAACTGAGCTGCACTTCCTAACCTCCTGCCAAATGTATGACTATATTAGAGACACATATTTCTCTCAGATTACACAGACCCACAAATAATTCAAAAACAAAACCCAATGTTGATAAACTCCCATATCTACTGGATGAAATACCACAGTGTTCCATCACATCAGCAAGATGTGTGACCTGTTGTCACAAGAAAAGGCCAACCAGTGAAGAACAAACACCATTGTAAATACAACCCATATTTATGTTTATTTATTTTAACTATTTGCACATTGTTACAACACTGTATATATATATACATAATATGACATTTGAAATGTCTTTATTCTTTTGGAACTTTGGTGAGTATAATGTTTACTGTAAAAATTGTTATAGTTTATTTCACTTTTGTTTATTATCTACTTCACTTGCTTTGGCAATGTTAACATACTGTATGTTTCCCATGCCAATTGAGAGAGGGATACTGTACCCACCACTAGAGGGCTGTCTATGTCTACAGATATTCTGCTTCCCTCTAAATGCATTCAAGCACATGTATTTCTTCTAGTCTGCCTCATCTCTCTGTTTGCCCAGCGTGCTAAACAAACGTCTAGGCAGAGGTAAAGTGAATTTAGGTCAGACAGCCTCTTGCTGAACTAAGGGTGAGTGGAGTGCGTAAATTATGTCCCCTCTCACCTCCTCTCTCCTCCTCCTCCCCCCTCTCCTCCTCTCTCCTCTCTCCTCCTCCTCTCCCCTCACCTCTCTCCTCCTCCTCTCTCCTCCTCCTCTCTCCCCCTCTCCTCCTCCTCCTCCTCCTCCTCTCCTCTTCTCATCTCATCTCTGAATTTCCTCCAAAGTGCTCTCTGTGTTTATAGTGCACCAACACCAAACACACCCCCCACCCGCTCGGCAGACCAAACACACCCCCCACCCGCCCGGCAGACTAAACACATCCCCCACCCGCCCGGCAGACCAAACACACCCCCCACCCGCTCGGCAGACCAAACACCCCCCCACCCGCCCGGCAGACTAAACACACCCCCCACCCGCTCGGCAGACCAAACACACCTTCCCCCCCGCCCCTGCAGACCAAACACATCCCCCACCCGCCCGGCAGACCAAACACCCCCCTACCCGCCCGGCAGACTAAACACACTTTCCCCCCGTCCGGCAGACCAAACACACCTCCCCACCCGCCCGGCAGACTAAACACACCCCCCACCCGCTCGGCAGACCAAACACACTTTCCCCCCCGCCCGGCAGACCAAACACCCCCCCACCCGCTCGGCAGACCAAACACACCCCCCACCCGCCCGGCAGACCAAACACCCCCCCACCCGCTCGGCAGACCAAACACACCACCACCCGCCCGACAGACCAAACACACCCCCCACCCGCCCGGCAGACCAAACACATCCCCCACCCACCCGGCAGACCAAACACACCTTCCCCCCCGCCCGGCAGACCAAACACCCCCCCACCCGCCCGACAGACCAAACACACCCTCCACCCGCCCGGCAGACCAAACACACCTTCCCCCCCGCCCGGCAGACCAAACACCCCCCCACCTGCCTGGCAGACCAAACACACCCCCCACCTGCCCGGCAGACCAAACACACCTTCACCCCCGCCCGGGAGACCAAACACCCCTCCACCCGCCCGGCAGACCAAAGACACCCCCCACCCGCCCGGCAGACCAAACACACCTTCCCCCCCGCCCGGCAGACCAAACACACCCCCCACCCGCCCGGCAGACCAAACACACCACCACCCGCCCGGCAGCCCAAACACACCACCACCCGCCCGGCAGACCAAACACAGCCCCCACCCGCCCGGCAGACCAAACACAGCCCCCACCCGCCCGGCAGCCCTCCCTCCCGGCCTCCATGTGATTCAGCAACTGAACTGCAAATAACGTTTGACACATCTGTCTGTCTGAATAAAGAGCGACAGGAGCACAGCAGGCCAGCAGAGATTGGAGAGTTTAAGAGGTGCACTGTTCAGTCATGCTCATATCAGCTTCTCACAGTAAGCAGACTGACTGGTAAGGGGAGGAGAAAGATGGATGGAGAGAGAGAGAGAGAGAGAGAGAGAGAGGGAGAGAGAGAGAGAGAGAGAGAGAGAGAGAGAGAGAGAGAGAGAGAGAGAGAGAGAGAGAGAGGGAGGCACCTGATGATGATAATCAAACCACTGGAGTTTACAATGACTTGTGTAAATAAAGACTATGGTAAACAGTGTAAAAATATACCTTACAGATGAGACACCTGAAAACGTAGGATCTGCTATGGCATACTGTATTTCTAAGCTTTGGGACCTACGCCCTCCCATCTACCCTCACTGTTTACATCCACACAGCTTAAGACCTCTCACTTCACATCTAGCTGGGCCCAGTTAGGCTGAAGGAGTAGAGACTGCAGTCAGGGGAGAGAGAAGAGGGAGAGACTGCAGTCAGGGGAGAGAGAAGAGGGAGAGACTGCAGTCAGGGGAGAGAGAAGAGGGAGAGACTGCAGTCAGGGGAGAGAGAAGAGGGAGAGACTGCAGTCAGGGGAGAGAGAAGAGGGAGAGACTGCAGTCAGGGGAGAGAGAAGAGGGAGAGACTGCAGTCAGGGGAGAGAGAAGAGGGAGAGACTGCAGTCAGGGGAGAGAGCATGCAATTCACGCCTTGAGTTGGCACTTTATTTGAAACCATTGGCTTTTATACTGAATGAGTTCACTGCTCTGTGTAAAGAAGCCCATACAACTATCTGAAGTACAGACCAGAAAGACGTTTAGTGAGATCCATCCAACAACAACAAGCACAGTTCCCAAAGAAGGAAATAATCAGTTCCAGTTCCATGTTTCGCAACATAACAATAATAGTTTCTTTGAGGGCTAGTTTCACTGTTAGAAGTCATTGAGACTGCGTTCCAAATGACACCGTATTCCCAGGGCCCTGGTCAAAAGTAATGCATTATATAGGGTGACATTTGGGACGCAACTTATCAGTGGCCAATAATGGTGGACGCAGCCTATATGAGTGAGCAATACATTTTTTATTTCACCTTTATTTAACCAGGTAGGTTTTATTTCACCTTTATTTAACCAGGTAGGCCAGTTGAGAACAAGTTCTCATTTACAACTGCGACCTGGTCAAGACAAAGCAAAGCAGTGCGACAAAAAACAACAACACAGAGTTACACATGAGAATAAACAAACGTACAGTCATTAACACAATAGAAAATCTATATACAGAGTGCAAATGTAGTAACATCAGGAAGGTAAGGCAATAAATAGGCCATAGTGGCGAAATAATTACAAATTAGCATTAACACTGGACTGATAGATGTGCCGATGATGATGTGCAAATAGAGATACTGGAGTGCAAAATGAGTTAAAATAATAAATATGGGGATGAGGTAGTAGTGTGGGCTATTTACAGAAGGGCTGTATACAGGTGCAGTGATCGATAAGCAGCTCTGACAGCTGATGCTTAAAGTTAGTGAGGGAGACAGGAACCTCTAGCTTCAATGATTTTTGCAGTTCGTTCCAGTCATTGATATGTCAGGTGGTTATCTTGGCAAAGAAGAAACGCTCTTAACAGGGACGTAAACAAATTTGTGCACAAAAACCTTTTGTAAAATTTCTGGGATCTTTTATTTCAGCTCATGAAACACTTTACATGTTGCATTTATATTTTTGTTCAGTATAGATTTATTTTTGGGTGTTTGGCTAGAGTTACGCTAACCCGTTTGCATTCCCTTTAGTGTTGCTTGCTAGCTTGTTGGCTAGTTACAGAGGTTAGCTGGCTAGTTAGCTACAGTAGTTGGCTAGTTACTAGCTCCAGTAGTTAGCTACTGCCATCAGTTGTTGTTGTGTTATTATCATATTTTGCCTATTCCACCGTTTAAGGAATGTATACTGGTATTTGAATATAGCGCGGGAAAAGGAAGTCCGGACACACTGTGGACACGGTAAACACTTTTAATGTAGGTGTAGACGCATGACGCGTTCAGAACTCCATGATCAGAACTCTATGATCAGGATACTAAAGCTGCATGAACTGTCAGGTCCAGACACGACCAGAGAGGCTTGTGACCAGGTCCAGGAGATCAGGAGCAGGGCCTTGCTGTAATGCTAACCTTACTGTCAGGTCCAGACACGACCAGAGAGGCTTGTGACCAGGTCCAGGAGATCAGGAGCAGGGCCTTGCTGTAATGCTAACCTTACTGTCAGGTCCAGACACGACCAGAGAGGCTTGTGACCAGGTCCAGGAGATCAGGAGCAGGGCCTTGCTGTAATGCTAACCTTACTGTCAGGTCCAGACACGACCAGAGAGGCTTGTGACCAGGTCCAGGAGATCAGGAGCAGGGCCTTGCTGTAATGCTAAGCCCCAGACTCTGTCTGTCTGGCAGAAACACCAATGAGGATTCCATTGAGACGGCAGGTAGCCTAGTGGTTAGAGTGTTGGGCCTGTAACTGAAAGGTTGCCGGATCGAATCCCCGAGCTGACAAGGTAAAAATCTGTCGTTCTGCCCCTGAACAAGGCAGTTAACCCACTGTTCCTAGGCCGTCATTGTAAATAAGAATTTGTTCTTAACTGACTTGCCTAGTAAAATAAAGGTTAAATAAAATAAAAATTGAGAGAACAGGACACTTACTTTACATTTCATTTGATATCAGTAATATGCTTCCCATTCACTAGTGTCACGTCTGCCTGTATATATGTATAAAGTTTTGTAACGATGTGCAGTAAACTGATTATAGTAAACTGTAATCCAGTTGACATACAAAGCATAATCGTTACATAATGGTTGCATAAAGGTTCCACTAGAATGGTGGTAATATGGCCTCCATTAATGAACAGCAGGGTCTGAACCCTCAGACACTCCTCCTGTACTTTCACTCCTGACTGGTGTCTGTTTGTCTGGCTGAGGTTTTGTGTCATCAAGAGATCGAGATCAAGATGGGGGCTGGGATGTGTGTGTGTGTGTGTGTGTGTGGTAGTAGCGGTGTGTGTGTGTGTGTGTGTGTGTGTGTGTGTGTGGTAGTAGCGGTGTGTGTGTGTGTGTGTGTGTGTGTGTGTGTGTGTGTGTGTGGTGGTAGTAGCAGTGTGTGTGTGTGTGTGTGTGTGTGTGTGTGTGTGTGTGTGTGGTGGTAGTAGTGGTGTGTGTGTGTGTGTGTGTGTGTGTGTGTGTGTGTGTGTGGTGGTAGTAGCAGTGTGTGTGTGTGTGTGTGTGTGTGTGTGTGTGTGTGTGTGTGTGTGTGTGTGTGTGTGTGTGTGTGTGTGGTAGTAGCAGTGTGTGTGTGTGTGTGTGTGTGTGGTGGTAGTAGCGGTGTGTGTGTGTGTGTGTGTGTGTGTGTGTGTGTGTGGTGGTAGTAGCAGTGTGTGTGTGTGTGTGTGTGTGTGTGTGGTGGTAGTAGCAGTGTGTGTGTGTGTGTGTGTGTGTGTGTGTGTGTGTGTGTGTGTGTGGTGGTAGTAGCAGTGTGTGTGTGTGTGTGTGTGTGTGTGTGTGTGGTGGTAGTAGCAGTGTGTGTGTGTGTGTGTGTGTGTGTGGTGGTAGTAGCAGTGTGTGTGTGTGTGTGTGTGTGTGTGTGTGTGTGTGTGGTAGTAGCGGTGTGTGTGTGTGTGTGTGTGTGTGTGTGTGGTGGTAGTAGCAGTGTGTGTGTGTGTGTGTGTGTGTGTGTGTGTGTGTGTGGTGGTAGTAGCGGTGTGTGTGTGTGTGTGTGGTGGTAGTAGCAGTGTGTGTGTGTGTGTGTGTGTGTGTGTGTGTGTGTGTGTGTGTGTGTGTGTGGTAGTAGCGGTGTGTGTGTGTGTGTGTGTGTGTGTGTGTGTGTGTGTGTGTGTGGTGGTAGTAGCGGTGTGTGTGTGTGTGTGTGTGTGTGTGTGTGTGTGTGTGTGTGTGTGTGTGGTGGTAGTAGCAGTGTGTGTGTGTGTGTGTGTGTGTGTGTGTGTGGTGGTAGTAGCAGTGTGTGTGTGTGTGTGTGTGTGTGTGGTGGTAGTAGCAGTGTGTGTGTGTGTGTGTGGTGGGGGAGTACTCTCTGGTGAGAATCAGGAAGTATAACTCCATTGACTCCTGGGAGACCTTGAAAGGATAAACTGGGTGATTTCACTGACAGACAGACAGACAGACAGACAGACAGACAGACAGACAGACAGACAGACAGACAGAGCACTAGTGACAGTCAGTCGTCTCTCTCTCTCCCTCTCTATCTTAATAATGATTATTTTATCAATGCAATCCCACCCACCCCTCTCTCTCTCTCTCTCTCTCTCTGTGTCACTTTCTTTCTGTCTCTCTCTTTCTTTCTGCATGTCCCTCTCTCTTTCTGTCTCGCTCTCTCTCTCTTTCCATCTCTCTCTGTCAGTCACTCGCCACCCCCCTCTCTTTCTATCTGTCTCTATCTCTCTGTCTGCCACACTCTCTCTATCAGTGGTGTAACTAAGTAAAAATACGTTGAAGTACTACTTAAGAAGCTTTTTTAAGGTATCTGTACTTTACTATTCATATTTTAGAGACCTTTTATTCCTAAATAAAATAATGTACTTTTTTTACTCCATACATTTTCCCTGAAACACAAAAGTACTTGTTACATTTTGAATGCTCTGGCAGGACAGCAATATAGTCCAATTCCACACCTATCAATATAACACGTTGTCATCCCTGCCTCTGATCTGGTGGACTGTGTCTGTAAATGATGTCTGAGTGTTGGAGCGTTCCCCTGGCTGTCTGTAAATGATGTCTGAGTGTTGGAGTGTTCCCCTGGCTGTCTGTAAATGATGTCTGGGTGTTGGAGTGTTCCCCTGGCTGTCTGTAAATGATGTCTGAGTGTTGGAGTGTTCCTCCTGGCTATCTGTAAATGATGTCTGAGTGTTGGAGTGTTCCTCCTGGCTGTCTGTAAATGATGTCTGGGTGTTGGAGTGTTCCTCCTGGCTATCTGTAAATGATGTCTGAGTGTTGGAGTGTTCCCCTGGCTATCTGTAAATGATGTCTGGGTGTTGGAGATAATTGTGGACTTCAGGAAAAGGAGGAGGACCGAGCACGCCCCCATTCTCATCGACGGGGCTGCAGTGGAGTGGGTGAGACCTTCAAGATCCTTGGTGTCCACATCACCAACAAACTAGAATGGTCCAAACACACCAAGACAGTCATGAAGAGGGCACGACAAAGCCTATACTCCCTCAGGAGACTGAAAAGACTTGGCATGGGTCCTTAGATCCTCAAAAGGTTCTACAGCTGCACCATCGAGAGCATCCTGACTGGTTGCATTACTGCCTGGTACAGCAAATGCTCAGCATCCGACCGCAAGGCACTACAGAGGGTAGTGCGTACAGTCCAGTACATCACTGGGCCAAGCTTCCTGCCATCCAGGACCTCTATACCAGGCGATGTCAGAGGAAGGTACTAAAAATTGTCAACGACTCCAGCCACCCCAGTCATAGACTGTTCTCTCTGCTACTGCATGGCAAGCGGTACCGGAGCACCAAGTCTAGGTCCAAAAGGCTTCTCAACAGCTTTTACCCCCAAGCCATAAGACTCCTGAACAGCTAATCAAATGGCTACCCGGACTATTTGCACATTGACATTGTACCGGTACCACCTGTATATATATATATTTTTTACTAGGTGGGAGTAAGAGGCCTTACCACAACCAAGCCCTCACAACAAGTAGTGTAATGTAATTCAATGCCTCTTATTCTGAGACATCCGTGCAGAGCAAAGACCATTTTTACCCGTCTATAATGTAAAAGGTGGAAGAAACATGTAAGATTTAGTCACGCAATTGCTGCATTCTTAACATGGCTTTGAAATAAATGCTGTTATTTGCCTTGATATGGTGCATTCTGACAAAAATATCCCAGTTAGGCTGTCATAATATCACTATATTATCATCAGTATACTCCTGCACTGGGATGCGCCACAGGCATAAAGCAAACAGAGGTTGGTGCTTTTCTAGGGTATGTTTTAACACTTCAAACTCCTGTCAGAGATAACATTTTTGTCAAACAAATTAAAGTTAAAGTGTGTCCAGACTTGACAACGTCCAAGAGAGTCCTACATTTTGGGAAGGGGCCGAGATGTCTCACGCTTGCCTGCATATCATCTGCATCTACAATAAAAGGTGACAGCATGGCACTGATCTGACTCTCCAAAGCCCAGGCAGAGTCTCTACCTCCCTGCCTCCTTTCAGTCAGCTCCTTAGATTTTTGCGTGACAACGTCCAAGAGAGTCCTACATTTTAGGAGCGGGCCGAGATGTCCAGAAATGTCCAGTATATATGTCCAGTATATATGTCCAGTATAAATGTCCAGTATAAATGTCCAGTATAAATGTCCAGTATAAATGTCCAGTATAAATGTCCTGTATAAATGTCCTGTATAAATGTCCTGTATATACAGTATGTCTCAATTTATAGCATACCACTTGCCTATCAAGGTGGCAGTGAGACACTAATCTCTCCCTATCTCTTGTTCTGGCTGAGTGTATACCCTGCCTGCCTGCCTGCCTGCCTGCCTGCCTGCCTGCCTGCCTGACTTAAACCCAGCCTCGGCAGTAGAATGTGACCCCTCTGGACATGGGACTGTATCTCCTTCTCTGGTTACTGAGTGGAACTGACACACAGCCAGGAAGACAGGGCAGTAGTGCTTTCATGCCATGACTAGGAGTGACATTGCACAGGGTCAACCTTGGGTCAGGGCTATGTTCCTCCTCCTGCTCCCCTGCACTCACTCACTCACTCACTCACTCACTCACTCACTCACTCACTCACTCACTCACTCACTCACTCACTCACTCACTATTTCTCTCTCTCTCTGTCTCTCTCTCTGTCTCTCTCTCTCTCTCACTCTCTCTCTCACTCTCTCTCTCTCTGTCTCACTCTCTCTCGCTCACTCACTCTCTATCTGTGTGGAATGTGTTCGGACAAAAACAAGAGGGGTGGTTAGAATTACTTTCTCTGTGTAAACTGGTCATCTCTGTGTAAACTGATCATCTCTGTGTTAACTGATCATCTCTGTGTAAACTGATCATCTCTGTGTTAACTGATCATCTCTGTGTAAACTGATCATCTCTGTGTTAACTGATCATCTCTGTGTAAACTGATCATCTCTGTGTTAACTGATCATCTCTGTGTAAACTGATCATCTCTGTGTTAACTGATCATCTCTGTGTAAACTGATCATCTCTGTGTTAACTGATCATCTCTGTGTTAACTGATCATCTCTGTGTAAACTGATCATCTCTGTGTTAACTGATCATCTCTGTGTAAACTGATCATCTCTGTGTTAACTGATCATCTCTGTGTAAACTGATCATCTCTGTGTTAACTGATCATCTCTGTGTAAACTGATCATCTCTGTGTTAACTGATTATCTCTGTGTTAACTGATCATCTCTGTGTAAACTGATCATCTCTGTGTTAACTGATCATCTCTGTGTAAACTGATCATCTCTGTGTTAACTGGTCATCTCTGTGTAAACTGATCATCTCTGTGTTAACTGATCATCTCTGTGTAAACTGATCATCTCTGTGTTAACTGGTCATCTCTGTGTAAACTGATCATCTCTGTGTTAACTGGTCATCTCTGTGTAAACTGATCATCTCTGTGTAAACTGATCATCTCTGTGTAAACTGATCATCTCTGTGTTAACTGATCATCTCTGTGTAAACTGATCATCTCTGTGTAAACTGATCATCTCTGTGTTAACTGATCATCTCTGTGTAAACTGATCATCTCTGTGTTAACTGATTATCTCTGTGTTAACTGATCATCTCTGTGTAAACTGATCATCTCTGTGTTAACTGATCATCTCTGTGTAAACTGATCATCTCTGTGTTAACTGGTCATCTCTGTGTAAACTGATCATCTCTGTGTTAACTGATCATCTCTGTGTAAACTGATCATCTCTGTGTTAACTGGTCATCTCTGTGTAAACTGATCATCTCTGTGTTAACTGGTCATCTCTGTGTAAACTGATCATCTCTGTGTAAACTGATCATCTCTGTGTAAACTGATCATCTCTGTGTTAACTGATCATCTCTGTGTAAACTGATCATCTCTGTGTAAACTGATCATCTCTGTGTTAACTGGTCATCTCTGTGTAAACTGGTCATCTCTGTATACCCGTTGCAAGACCCACTGGTTGATGCTTATTTATAAAACCCTCTTAGGCCTCACTCCCCCCTATCTGAGATATCTACTGCAGCCCTCATCCTCCACATACAACACCCGTTCTGCCAGTCACGTTCTGTTAAAGGTCCCCAAAGCACACACATCCCTGGGTCTCTCATCTTTTCAGTTCGCTGTAGCTAGAGACTGGAACGAGCTGCAACAAACACTCAAACTGGACAGTTTTATCTCAATCTCTTCATTCAAAAACTCAATCATGGACACTCTTACTGACAGTTGTGGCTGCTTTGTGTGATGTATTGTCATCTCTACCTTCTTGCCCTTTGTGCTGTTGTCTGTGTCCAATAAGGTTTGTACCATGTTTTGTTCTGCTACCATGTTGTGTTGCTACCATGCTGTGTAGTCAGGTGTTGCTGCCATGCTGTGTTGTCATGTGTTGCTGCCATACTGCGTGGTTGTCTTATGTAGTGTTGTAGAGTCTCTCTTGCTGTGATGTGTGTTTGGTCCTATATTTTATTTATTTATTTTTAATCACTGTCACCGCAGGAGGCCTTTTGGTAGGCCGTCATTGTAAATAAGAATTTGTTCTTAACTGACTTGGTTAGTTACATAAAATAAAATATCCATTCATTATCTCAGTAGATAACTACATAAACAGCTCTGGTCCTCTATCCATTCATTATCTCAGTAGATAACTACATAAACAGCTCTGGTCCTCTATCCATTCATTATCTCAGTAGATAACTACATAAACAGCTCTGGTCCTAAAATAAACAGTAGCAGCAGCAGCATACAGCACAGTATAATATAAATATAATATAAATAACACTATCTAGCTCACAGTGTATTACAGTACACTATCTAGCTCACAGTGTATTACAGTACACTATCTAGCTCACAGTGTATTACAGTACACTATCTAGCTCACAGTGTATTACAGTACACTATCTAGCTCACAGTGTATTACAGTGCACTATCTAGCTCACAGTGTATTACAGTACACTATCTAGCTCACAGTGTATTACAGTACACTATCTAGCTCACAGTGTATTACAGTGCACTATCTAGCTCACAGTGTATTACAGTACACTATCTAGCTCACAGTGTATTACAGTACACTATCTAGCTCACAGTGTATTACAGTACACTATCTAGCTCACATTGTATTACAGTACACTATCTAGCTCACAGTGTATTACAGTACACTATCTAGCTCACAGTGTATTACAGTACACTATCTAGCTCACAGTGTATTACAGTACACTATCTAGCTCACAGTGTATTACAGTACACTATCTAGCTCACAGTGTAATACAGTACACTATCTAGCTCACAGTGTATTACAGTGCACTATCTAGCTCACAGTGTATTACAGTACACTATCTAGCTCACAGTGTATTACAGTGCACTATCTAGCTCACAGTGTATTACAGTGCACTATCTAGCTCACAGTGTATTACAGTACACTATCTAGCTCACAGTGTATTACAGTGCACTATCTAGCTCACAGTGTATTACAGTACACTATCTAGCTCACAGTGTATTACAGTACACTATCTAGCTCACATTGTATTACAGTACACTATCTAGCTCACAGTGTATTACAGTGCACTATCTAGCTCACAGTGTATTACAGTGCACTATCTAGCTCACAGTGTATTACAGTGCACTATCTAGCTCACAGTGTATTACAGTGCACTATCTAGCTCACAGTGTATTACAGTACACTATCTAGCTCACAGTGTATTACAGTACACTATCTAGCTCACAGTGTATTACAGTACACTATCTAGCTCACAGTGTATTACAGTACACTATCTAGCTCACAGTGTATTACAGTACACTATCTAGCTCACAGTGTATTACAGTACACTATCTAGCTCACATTGTATTACAGTACACTATCTAGCTCACAGTGTATTACAGTACACTATCTAGCTCACAGTGTATTACAGTACACTATCTAGCTCACAGTGTATTACAGTACACTATCTAGCTCACAGTGTATTACAGTACACTATCTAGCTCACATTGTATTACAGTACACTATCTAGCTCACAGTGTATTACAGTACACTATCTAGCTCACAGTGTATTACAGTACACTATCTAGCTCACAGTGTATTACAGTACACTATCTAGCTCACAGTGTATTACAGTACACTATCTAGCTCACAGTGTATTACAGTACACTATCTAGCTCACAGTGTATTACAGTACACTATCTAGCTCACAGTGTATTACAGTACACTATCTAGCTCACAGTGTATTACAGTACACTATCTAGCTCACAGTGTATTACAGTACACTATCTAGCTCACAGTGTATTACAGTGCACTATCTAGCTCACAGTGTATTACAGTACACTATCTAGCTCACATTGTATTACAGTACACTATCTAGCTCACAGTGTATTACAGTACACTATCTAGCTCACAGTGTATTACAGTACACTATCTAGCTCACAGTGTATTACAGTACACTATCTAGCTCACAGTGTATTACAGTACACTATCTAGCTCACAGTGTATTACAGTGCACTATCTAGCTCACAGTGTATTACAGTACACTATCTAGCTCACAGTGTATTACAGTGCACTATCTAGCTCACAGTGTATTACAGTACACTATCTAGCTCACAGTGTATTACAGTACACTATCTAGCTCACAGTGTATTACAGTACACTATCTAGCTCACAGTGTATTACAGTACACTATCTAGCTCACAGTGTATTACAGTACACTATCTAGCTCACAGTGTATTACAGTACACTATCTAGCTCACAGTGTATTACAGTGCACTATTGTGCTCACAGTGTATTACAGTACACTATCTAGCTCACATTGTATTACAGTACACTATCTAGCTCACAGTGTATTACAGTACACTATCTAGCTCACAGTGTATTACAGTACACTATCTAGCTCACAGTGTATTACAGTACACTATCTAGCTCACAGTGTATTACAGTACACTATCTAGCTCACAGTGTATTACAGTACACATTCAGAATTGCTAGAGGAAGCTGCCTGTGTGTCATGTGAGCTCTTTGCTGTGATTAATGAACTGAACTGTGTTATTATGGCCTAAAGCCCTCAGGGTTTTAACACCTATAGAGAGAGAGAATGTATGGAAATTACTTGCCTGTGTGTGTGTGTGTGTGTGTGCATTCCTGCGTGTGTGTGTGTGTGTGTGCATTCCTGCGTGTGTGTGTGTGTGTGTGTGTGCATTCCTGCGTGTGTGTGTGTGTGTGTGTGAATGCCTGCCTGCGTGTGTGTGTGTGTGTGCATGCATGCCTGTGTGTGTGTGTGTGTGTGCATGCCTGCCTGCGTGTGTGTGTGTGTGTGTGTGTACGTGTGTGTGTGTGTGTGTGTGTGTGTGTGTGTGTGTGTGCGTGTGTGCGTGCGTGCATGCATGCCTGTGTGTGTGTGTGTGTTAGTGTGTGTTTCTGTTCTACAAAACAATATTGTCTGGTTTATCTTCAAGAAGACTGAGTTTCTCAAGCCTGATGACAGTTGTCCACAGACAGACAATATTCTCTCCACGAATGCTTTGGATGCAGGAGCAGAAACCAGACGCAGTGTCACAGGGCACAGCTTTGGATAAACAGCCATCCTTGCCTGTCAGAACTGGAGAGGTGACTCCGTAAACATTACCTCTTCAAGGTATTTCCACACTTAATGCCCTGCTTGGTTGACTCTCCGGACAGTGGCCTTAGACACAACCTTTGATGCGAGGAAGCTATATTTCTGAAGCACTGTGGTCGAGATTCTTGCTGGATTCATCTTCCTGCTCCACGGCTTTACTCTCTGATTTGCTGATGTACAAAATACTCTGCTTCCCTCATCAGTGGCTCCATCTCTGTTGAGCAAAGTGCCAGATACACACTTGGGTCCATCAGACAAGCTGCTGCAGGGATTGGATCAAAGTTGGCTGCCAGAGGAATCAGTATGCATGTTAAGTGCCCATGCAGTGACTTCAGGAGGACCTGTGCCAACTGTTTGCAACAGTAGTTGACTGCAAGTGTCCCTCAAGGTTGACAAGGCACGCACCACATCAGACAGCAAATGGCTGTCAGCTTGATGTTGATCGGTGTGGATTGAAAACTTTTCCAGCAACTTCACAAGCTGTTCTAGTTTGGCCCAGTCACGCTCCGTGCTCGCCCTCAGATAGTGATGCACAAGCTAGGTCTATTGGAAACGTCGGCATCTACTGGCAGCATTTACACACCAGAAGCTCAAAAGCTCAAAAACCCTGTTAGAAAAAGTCTTGAAAACCCCATTAGATTTTTGTTCAGAAGAAAAAAACGAAAACTGAACATAATGATGGTTTTTATTTTATTGTAGTTCGTTGTCAGATTATAGTTTCAGTATAGTTTTAGTTTTTCAAATATATATATTTTCTTTAGTTTACTAAATAGTTTTTCCAATTGTTGTTAATTTACTATAACAACCTTGACACAGACAGACATAAATAGTTGATGAAGAAGTCAGCAGAATATAAGCGAGAGAGAGTGAGAGAGCGGAGGAGAGGAGGAGGAGAAGGAGGAGAGGAGGAGGAGGAGGAGGAGGAGGAGAAGGAGGAGGAGGAGGAGGAGAAGGAGGAGGAGAGGAGGAGGAGAAGGAGGAGAAGAGAGGAGGAGGAGGAGGAGGAGGAGGAGGAGGAGAAGAAGGAGGAGGAGAGGAGGAGGATGAGGAGGAGGAGGAGAAGGAGGAGAAGAGAGGAGGAGGAGGAGGAGAAGAGAGGAGGAGGAGGAGGAGAAGAGAGGAGGAGGAGGAGGAAAAGCAGAAAGACTCAGTGGTGGCGTTCGTAAACACGCCTCAGACGGTGAGTAAAATGGGTACACCTGCCAGCACCATTTACTGATCCTCTCATCCTCCACTGTTCCTCTCCTCTTCCACTGTTCCTCTCATCCTCCACTGTTCCTCTCCTCTTCCACTGTTCCTCTCCTCCTCCACTGTTCCTCTCCTCCTCCACTGTTCCTCTCCTCCTCCACTGTTCCTCTCCTCCGCCACTGTTCCTCTCCTCCTCCACTGTTCCTCTCCTCTTCCACTGTTCCTCTCCTCCTCCACTGTTCCTCTCCTCTTCCACTGTTCCTCTCCTCCTCCACTGTTCCTCTCCTCTTCCACTGTTCCTCTCCTCCTCCACTGTTCCTCTCCTCCTCCACTGTTCCTCTCCTCCGCCACTGTTCCTCTCCTCCTCCACTGTTCCTCTCCTCCGCCACTGTTCCTCTCCTCCTCCACTGTTCCTCTCCTCCTCCACTGTTCCTCTCCTCCGCCACTGTTCCTCTCCTCCACCACTGTTCCTCTCCTCCTCCACTGTTCCTCTCCTCCTCCACTGTTCCTCTCCTCCTCCACTGTTCCTCTCCTCTTCCACTGTTCCTCTCCTCCTCCACTGTTCCTCTCCTCCTCCACTGTTCCTCTCCTCCTCCACTGTTCCTCTCCTCCTCCACTGTTCCTCTCCTCCGCCACTGTTCCTCTCCTCTTCCACTGTTCCTCTCCTCTTCCACTGTTCCTCTCATCCTCCACTGTTCCTCTCCTCCGCCACTGTTCCTCTCCTCTTCCACTGTTCCTCTCCTCTTCCACTGTTCCTCTCCTCCTCCACTGTTCCTCTCCTCCTCCACTGTTCCTCTCCTCCTCCACTGTTCCTCTCCTCCTCCACTGTGCCTCTCATCCGCCACTGTTCCTCTCCTCTTCCACTGTTCCTCTCCTCTTCCACTGTTCCTCTCCTCCTCCACTGTTCCTCTCCTCCTCCACTGTTCCTCTCCTCCGCCACTGTTCCTCTCCTCCTCCACTGTTCCTCTCCTCCTCCACTGTTCCTCTCCTCCTCCACTGTTCCTCTCCTCTTCCACTGTTCCTCTCCTCCTCCACTGTTCCTCTCCTCCTCCACTGTTCCTCTCCTCCTCCACTGTTCCTCTCCTCCTCCACTGTTCCTCTCCTCTTCCACTGTTCCTCTCCTCCTCCACTGTTCCTCTCCTCCTCCACTGTTCCTCTCCTCCTCCACTGTTCCTCTCCTCCTCCACTGTTCCTCTCCTCCTCCACTGTTCCTCTCCTCCTCCACTGTTCCTCTCCTCCTCCACTGTTCCTCTCCTCTTCCACTGTTCCTCTCCTCCTCCACTGTTCCTCTCCTCTTCCACTGTTCCTCTCCTCCTCCACTGTTCCTCTCCTCCTCCACCGTTTCTCTCCTCCCTCCTCAACCGTTCTTCTCCTCCCTCCCTCCTCAACTGTTTATTTCATGAGGCAGCGGCGTGGGCATGGGATCTCTCTCTACCCACGATGCACAGCGGGAGGCAGCAGAGGAGACTCTGGTAGTGTCCAAAATGGCGCCCGTTTCACTATATAGTGCCCTATTCCCTACATTCTCATAGGGCCCTGGTCGAAAGTAGAACACTGTATAGGGAATAGGGTGCCATTTGGGATGCAGGCTCTGGACGCCATATAACAGCAGGCTGCTGCATCACCAACCACACTCAACATGTGGGCAGTGTGTGTGTGTGTGTGTGTGTGTGTGTGTGTGTGTGTGAGACGGTGTGTTTCTGACTACCAGGATATCCATCACAGGGCAGTGTGACAGGTGTGGGGTTGTTGTTTAGTCACTAGGCTGTTGTTATGGAAGCAGAGCGGCCTCCACACTCTGTTTCCCTCAGTCTCCTCACTCTGTTTCCCTCAGCCTCCTCACTCTGTTTTCCTCAGCCTCCTCACTCTGTTTCCCTCAGCCTCCTCACTCTGTTTCCCTCAGCCTCCTCACTCTGTTTTCCTCAGCCTCCTCACTCTGTTTCCCTCAGCCTCCTCACTCTGTTTCCCTCAGCCTCCACACTCTGTTTCCCTCAGCCTCCTCACTCTGTTTCCCTCAGCCTCCACACTCTGTTTCCCTCAGCCTAGTTTTGGGTTGTAAATAAGCATTTCTAATGTATTTATTATGGGCAACATTAAATCCTTCACTATTTCAGCAGGGCTACTCGACAGGTTTAGTGTTCTCCACTACAAGCACATCATGTGTGGATATCTTTGCGTGGGAATAAGCAGTTACCTTGTTCTATTAGGTTACCAGGTTACCTTGTTCTATTAGGTTACCAGGTTACCTTGTTCTATTAGGTTACCAGGTTACCTTGTTCTATTAGGTGACCAGGTTACCTTGTTCTATTAGGTGACCAGGTTACCTTGTTCTATTAGGTGACCAGGTTACCTTGTTCTATTAGGTGACCAGGTTACCTTGTTCTATTAGGTGACCAGGTTACCTTGTTCTATTAGGTGACCAGGTTACCTTGTTCTATTAGGTTACCAGGTTACCTTGTTCTATTAGGTTACCAGGTTACCTTGTTCTAATAGGTTACCAGGGTGGGTATTTTTTATAGCAGACATCAGAGTATTGTTTGTTTATGTTTTTTATTTTTCTTCAACTTTATTTTTTTTGCTATTTCAAAAAAATAAATGAATGGATCAGTTGTTATTGTAAAAAAATATATAAAAATAATCTCCAGTTCATAAGACCTTCTCACGTATAGACAATGTTTTCCTAGACAATAGATTTCCACTACTAATACCAAACACAGCCTAATTATCGCCCTCGGCGGCTTAACTAACCACTGCTATCAGAAGAAACCTTTGTTGCTTTTATAAAATCTCAAATTGAGCTATTTCTCCAGCTTAATCAAACCCCTGGAATGTCTCCTACAACAGTATGGGAATCAATGATGGTTTATCTAAGAGGTCAAATTATTTTGTACAGCGCAAGATTAAGGAAGTGCAATATTCAACGCCTAGGGGAACTTACAAATAAAATCTTGGATTTGGATATGGCATAATCACAACGTTTGACACTTCAGACAGATCTGGATCTTCTTTCAACTGACAAGCTGAAAATCTAATTAGTAAATCTCGATACAAAAATGATAAACAAGGAGAGAAATCAAGGAAAATGCTAGCACATGAGCAACCACAAATCAAACCATACCAGAGATAACTGACGAGCTGGGTAACAAAAGTATTGATAATTTAGAGGTAAATAGCTGAAATGTTCTCTTTAGAAGAGATTGTGTTGGCAATACAATCTATGCAGTGTGGTAAATCCCCTGGACCCGATGGATTTCCGAGAGAACTCTCTCCTCTCTTGCTTTCCGAATTTGAGGCATAATTTTCCTCAAACTCTTTACCCTCAACAAAGAGACAAGCATGTATTTCACTTATTCTGAAAATGGGAAAAAAACTCTTAAGTGTGGTTCATATAGGCCAATTTCTTTACTGAATTGCGATGTAAAGATACTTTATAAGATGATTGCCTGCCATTTTTAGTCCTTCCCTCCATTATCTCTACAGATCAAACTGGTTTCATAAAAAATTGTCATTATTTTTTTCAACATCAGACGTCTTTATAATGTACTTTATAATCCCTCTTCGTCTGACACTCCAGAGATAGTATCACTTGATGCTGAGAAGGCGTTTGATCGATTGGAGTGGGATTATCTATTTTATACTCTCAAACGATTTGGATTCTGTCCCAATTTCATGTCCTGGATCAAAGTCCTTTACTCCTCCCCTATGGCTGCAGTGCGCACAAATAATAACCTTTCATCCTATTTCCTACTTCAATGTGGGACAAGACAGGGTTGTCCTCTATTCCCTCAGCTGTTTGCCTTCGAAATCGAGCCTTTATCAATAGCAATACGTAATAACGCAACTATCAAGGGCATTAGGAGTGGGGGATACAATACGCCCTCGGATACGTAACGGCGTATTGCAGAGATCTTGCCCCTAGAGTGGTCTAGCACTTCCGAACGTTCAATATTATTACTGGGCATCTAAGATAAGAATCATTCTATATCGGATGACAGATATCCCTGATGTTACAGGCCCGAAATGGATGACCTTGGAGATCTCATCCTGTGGTCCCACCTCCTTAGCCGCCTGACTCTGCTCAAAACTAGCATTAGCTAAGCATGTTTCCAAATACACTAAAAACCATATTGTGAAACAATCTCCCAAAATCTGGAAAGAGTTCAGGCGATCGTTTGGTCTCAGTAAATTTTCAACTTCTGCCCCATTATTAAAGAACCATACATACTCTCCATCATTATTAGACCGGACCTTTCATATCTGGTCTGGAAAAAGGATCTCCTCACTAAACGACTTGATATGGATTTTGCATCTTTTGACCACTTAGTACACAAGTTCAATATTCCTAGATCCCATTTCCTTAGATACCTGAAATTGCGTAGTTTTGTATCTTCATAATCTAGCCACTTCCCATCATGCCCCGCTACCTCCCTTCTAGATTCTCTTTTTAAAGTGAACCCTTATATAAGGGGGCATCATCTTGATCTATACGTTATTTTCGATAGATAGATAGATAGATAGATAGATAGATAGATAGATAGATAGATAGATAGATAGATAGATAGATAGATAGATAGATAGATAGATAGATAGATAGATAGATAGATAGATGATAGATAGATAGATAGATAGATAGATAGATAGATAGATAGATAGATAGATAGATAGATAGATAGATAGATAGATAGATAGATAGATAGATAGATAGATAGGTTAACTATACTATACAGGTCCATGGTTAACTATACTATACAGGTCCATGGTTAACTATACTATACAGGTCGATGGCAGAGAAAGATACTTAAATAGCTAAATGTGCGTATGATATAAGTGAGGGTAATAATAGTTTACTTAATATACAGTCTGGTTAAATGTACAGGTAAGTGAAAATTTTGCATGGTTAAATTAGCTGTACAGTTAGGTATACAGTTATATTTACAGATAAGTGAATACTTGCATGTTTACACAAACTGTACAGTTAATGACAGGAAGAGATACTTAAATAGCTAAATGTGTGTATGATATAATTTAGGGTAATAATAATAATTCCCTTAAAATACAGTCCTTAGTGCAGGGTTTAATTACAGATAAATGCACGTATTGCACATTCGATATACTAAATGCAATGAAAAGGATACAACTGACAGGATACTAATATGCATTCCTGAGTGAATGACTACGTATGTTTAGTCTAAGAATTACTTACAATATTGCACGTGATATGATATAACAACTGTAGATGAATATGTATCTACAGTCTGAGTGAATGAGTGATTACAGACCAGAGAGTTAAACTAGGTCCTAACACCCCAACAGTTCCAGGTCTATGTTGCCGAAGGCAGATCACCCCGGTGAGGCATTAAATAGTCTAATAGCCGCTGGCAGGAAGGACCTCCTGTAGTGATCTCTGGCACACCGTGGTGGGATCAGTCTGTAACGTTGTCCATGATGGCCAGCAGTTTGGCCATAATCCTTCTCTCCGCCAGCTCCTCTAGAGTGTCAAGGCTAATCCCTAGAACAGAGCTACGTTTGGCGCCGCCCTGAGTGGTCGCCTTTTAAGCAGCTCCCGTTGTCCGTGCATTAATTGTTGTTTTAGTTCGTTTTCTTTCGTCTATTTTCTTTAGTTTTATTTTTTATTTTGCTACAGTCGAACTATAACAGTTCAGGATTATGGATTTTATGGATTTTATCGCAGCTGAACGTCGACAGGAGTCGTCAACTGTTATTGTTTACAACAGAGCCCAGCTCCTGGATTTAGCCCACGCAGCGCTGCTGCTCCCCAGGGAAAAGTTTGATATTCCGGACGAATTGAAAAGACGACGCCGTGGATGCAGGGCGGGATTGAAATGTAAGGCAAAGCGGAGGAAGTACAAGTACAAGCTGGCTATACCATCTATTATTATGGGCAATGTGAGGGCTCTACATAACAAGATGGATGAGTTGGCGGGACTTGTTCGTGGACAAAGGATTTATCGGGAAGCTAGCCTAATGTGTTTTACTGAGACTTGGCTGAACGATAACATCCCCATACAGAACGTCACTATCGACGGTTTCCAGACCATCACAGCGGACAGGGATCGCGTCTCTTCCGGTAAGAGTAAGGGTGGTGGGCTGGCTTTATTAGTTAACAACAGATGGTGTCATCCCAAACATATTACTCTTAAGGAAAAGTTTTGTAGCCCGGACATTGAACTGCTAGCCGTTAGCCTGAGACCCTACTATCTACCTAGGGAATTCACGGCGGCCATTGCTGTTATTGTTTACATCCCGCCCTCTGCTGACGCAAACGCAGCGTGTGACGTCATCCACTCTGTTATCGCGAGGTTACAGACAGCGCATCCCAGTGCTTTCCTTGCAATTTCGGGGGATTTTAACCATGCATCTCTCTCTTCAACGCTGCCCACGTTCAAACAGTTCGTGAAGTGCCCAACCAGGAATAATAAAACTCTGGACTTGTTATATGCTAATGTGAAGGATGCATACAACTCCACTGCACTCCCTCCCCTCGGTAGATCGGATCACAACCTTGTCCACCTCACCCCACTCTACAGGCCTATGGTCCAACAGCAGCCTGCAACCACCAGGACTATGAGGAGATGGTCCCCGGAGGCGAATGAGGCCCTACAGGACTGCTTTGAAACAACAGACTGGGATGTGTTCTGTGAGGCTCATGGGGAGGACATCGATGGACTCACTGACTGCATAACAGACTATATTAATTTTTGTGTAGACAACACTATACCCACCAGGAAGGTACGCTGTTTCCCAAACAATAAACCCTGGGTCACCAGCGACCTGAAGGCCCTGCTGAATGAGAAGAAGAGGGCCTTCAAGGAGAAGGACAAGGACAAATTGAAATGCGTCCAGAGGGAGCTGAAGTTGCGGATTGCTGAGGGGAAGAGAGTGTATAAGGAGAAGATGGAGGACAAGCTGAGGCAGAGCCAGGTGAGAGAGGTGTGGAAGGGTATGAGAAATATCACTGGCTTCAAAAAGTCAAACAGTGGGCAGACGGAGGGGACCCAGGACAGAGCCAATGAGCTGAACCAATTTTTTAACAGGTTCGATACTGGCCCTGTCCACCTCCCCTCCAGCTCCCCAGACCACACACCCTCACGGCTATCCCACCACCACCACCCCCACTTTGCTCACAGCACCTCTGCTGAGACAATCAGTGACCCCACCTCCGCCCCTGCCCCCCCTGGACTGATCCTCAACACCCCCCTTCCCCCCACCTCCCTACCTGGGCTGGCTTTCACCACCAACCAAGTGAAGAGAGAGCTGGAGAGACTACACCAGTGGAAAGCGGCGGGCCCTGATGGCATCAGCCCAAGGGTGCTGAGGGTCTGTGCTGACCAACTGTGTGGAATACTCCAGCGTCTTTTCAACCTTAGCCTGAGCCTAGAAAGGGTCCCTGTGCTGTGGAAAACATCCTGCCTCGTCCCAGTGCCCAAGAAGGCACACCCCACTGTTCTGAATGACTTCAGACCTGTAGCGCTAACATCCCACATCATGAAGACCCTGGAAAGGTTAGTCCTCGCTCACCTCAGACCCCTGGTGTGTTCATCAATGGACCCCCTGCAGTTTGCATACCAGCGCAACATCGGGGTGGATGATGCAATCATCTACCTTCTGCAGAGGGCCTACTCTCACCTGGACAACGCAGGTTGCACTGTGAGGGTCATGTTTTTTGACTTCTCCAGTGCCTTCAATACCATTCAGCCCCTGCTACTGGGTGAGAAGATGAGGAGGATGAAAGTGGAAGGACCCTTAGTCTCCTGGGTCACGGACTACCTGACCGGTAGGCCACAATTTGTGCGACTACAGAGCTGTGTGTCAGAACGGGCAGTTAGCAACACAGGGGCCCCCCAGGGTACGGTCCTGTCCCCCTTCCTGTTCACCCTCTACACCTCAGACTTCAGATATAACTCTGAAACATGCCACCTACAGAAGTTCTCGGATGACTCTGCTATTGTAGGGTGCATCAGGGGTGGGCAGGAGGAGGAGTACAGGAGCACAATCAGTGACTTTGTGTTGTGGTGTGAGCAGAACCACCTTCAGCTCAACATCAGCAAAACTAAGGAGATGGTGGTGGACTTCAGGAGAACCAAGGCACAACTGACTGCAGTCCCTATAAAGGGGATGGATGTGGAAATGGTTGAGTCATACAAGTTCTTGGGTGTCCATATGGACAACAGACTGGAATGGGCTGGTAACACCGGGGCCCTGTACAAAAAGGGCCAGAGCCGACTCTACTTTCTGAGGAGGCTCAGGTCCTTCAACGTGTGCAGTAAACTACTGCATACCTTCTACCAGTCTGTGGTGGCCAGTGCCATCTTTTTTGCAGTGGTGTGCTGGGGAGCAAACATCAAAGCCGGTGATGCTTCTCGGGTAAATAAGCTGATCAGGAAGGCTAGCTCTGTCCTGGGGATGAGCCTTGACACTCTAGAGGAGGTGGCGGAGAGACGGATCCTGGCCAAACTGCTGGCCATCATGGACAACGTCACCCACCCTCTGCACGCTATGGTTATGACGCAGAGGAGCTCTTTCAGTCACAGACTGATCCCACCACGGTGTGCCAGAGAGCGCTACAGGAGGTCCTTCCTGCCGGCGGCTATGAGACTATATAATGCCTCACCGGGGTGCCGTGCCGTCGGCAACATAGATCTGGAACTGTTGGGGTGCTAGGACCTAGTTTAACAATTATGCATCCATCCGTGAGTAACTCTGTTCCGTCAGCACTCATCCACTCAGGACCTACTTATTCATACAGGTCTGTATATACATACCCATGTACAGTTGTTATATTATATCACATGCAATATTGTAAGTAATTATTGGACCTAGGCATTCACTCGGGAATGCATATTAGTATCCTGCCAGTTGCACCTTTTCTCATTGCTTTTAGTATATCAAATGTGCAATAAGTGCAGTTGTCTGTAATTAAACCCTGCGCACTAAGGACTGTATTTTAAGGGAATTACTATTATTACCCCAATGATATCATACACACATTTAGCTATTAAAGTATCTCTTCCTGTCATTTACCTGTACAGTTTGTGTAAACATGCAAGTATTCACTTATCTGTAAATATAACTGTATACCTAACTGTACAGCTAATTTAACCATGCAAAATTTTCACCTACCTGTTCATTTACCCAGTCTGTCTATTAAGTAAACTATTATTACCCTCGCTCATATCATACGCATTAGCTACTGAAGTATTTCTCTGCCATCAACCTGTATAGTATAGTTAACCATCCAACATCCACCAATGTATAGTGTACATATTCAGCCAACCACTCATACTATGCAATGTCCTTTTATAGCTTTTTTTTGCACTCCAGATATCCTGTATTTCTATACTTTTTCATACTGCCGCTCTATGTATCATGTACCGTGTATCTGTCTTTTGTGTACTTTCGTTGTGGCATTTTGCACCTGCCCTGTGTTTTTGTTGTAGCTGCTTGATAATGAAATTTCCCCCCCGGGGGATCAATAAAGTACCTATCTATCTATCTATCTATCTATCTAGCCTTCCTGATAAGCTTATTTACCCGAGAAGCATCACTGGCCTTTATGTTGGCGCCCCAGCACACCACTGCAAAAAAGATGGCACAGACTGGTAGAAAGTATGCAGTAGTTTACTGCACACGTTGAAGGACCTGAGCCTCCTCAGAAAGTAGAGTGGGCTGTGGCCCTTTTTTAACAGGGCCCCGATGTTACCAGCCCATTCCAGCCTGCTGTCCATATGGACTCCCAGGAACTTGTATGAACCAACCATTTCCACATCCATCTCCCTGTATAGGGACTGCAGTCGGTTGGGCCTTGGTTCTCCTGAAGTCCACAATCATCTCCTTTGTTTTGCTGATGTTGAGCTGAAGGTGGTTTTGCTCACACCACACCGCAAAGTCATTGATTGTGCTCCTGTACTCCTCCTCCTGCCCGCCCCAATGCTCTCTACAATTGCGGAGTCTTTTATCTGAGTCTGAGATGTAGAGGGTGAACAGGAAGGGGGACAGGACCATTCCCTGGGGGGCCCCTGTGTTGCTCACTGCCCGTTCTGACACACAGCTCTGAAGCCGCACAATTTGTGGCCTACCGGTCAGGGAGTCCGTAACCCAGGAGACTTAGGGTGCTTCCACTTTCACCCTCCTCATGTTCTCACCCAGTAGCAGGGGCTGAATGGTGTTGAAGGCACTGGAGAAGTCAAAAAACATAACCCTCACAGCGCTACCTGTGTTGTCCAGGTGAGAGTAGGCCCTCTGCAGAAGGTAGATGATTGCATCATCCACCCCAACGTTGTGCTGGTATGCAAACTGCAGGGGGTCCAGTGATGTACACACCAGGGGTCTGAGGTGAGCTAGGACTAACCTTTCCAGGGTCTTCATGATGTGGGATGTTAGCGCTACAGGTCTGAAGTCATTCAGGACAGTGGGGTGTGCCTTCTTGGGCACTGGGACCAGGCAGGATGTTTTCCACAGCACAGGGACCCTTTCCAGGCTCAGGCTAAGGTTGAAGTGGTGCTGGAGTATTCCATAGAGTTGGTCAGCACAGACCCTAAGCACCCTTGGGCTGATGCCATCAGGGCCTGCCGCTTTCCACTGATGAAGTCTCTCCAGCTCTCTCTTCACTTGGTTGGTGGTGAAAGCCAGCCCAGGTGAGGAGGGGGTCGCTGATTGTCTCAATGGAGGTGTCATGTGCAAAGGGGGGGTGGGACAGTCGTGAGGGTGTGTGGACTGGAGAGCTGGAGGGGAGGTGGACAGGGCTAATATCGAACCTGTTAAAAAATTGGTTCAGCTCATTGGCTCTGTCCTGCGTCCCCTCCGTCTGCCCAATGTTTGACTTTTTGAAGCCAGTGATATTTCTCATACCATTCCACACCTCTCTCACCTGGCTCTGCCTCAGCTTGTCCTCCATCTTCTCCTTATACACTCTCTTCCCCTCAGCAATCCACAACTTCAGCTCCCTCTGGACGCATTTCAATTCGTCCCTGTCCCCCTCCTTGAAGGCCCTCTTCTTCTCATTCAGCAGGGCCTTCAGGTCGCTGGTGACCCAGGGTTTATTATTTGGAAAACAGCGTACCTTCCTGGTAGGTACGGTTTGATATAGTCTGATATGCAGTCTGTAAGTCCATCAATGTCCTCCCCACGAGCCTCACAGAGCACATCCCAGTCTGTTGTCTCAAAGCAGTCCTGTAGGGCCTCATTCGCCTCCGGGGACCATCTTCTAACGGTCCTAGTGGTCGCTGGCTGCTGTTGGACCAAAGGCCTGTAGAGTGGGATGATGTGGACAAGGTTGTGATCCGATCTACCGAGGGGAGGGAGTGCAGTGTTGTATGCATCCTTCACATTAGCATATAACAAGTCCAGAGTTTTTCCTGGTTGGGCACTTCACAAACTGTTTGAACGTGGGCAGCGTTGAAGAGAGAGATGCATGGTTAAAATCCCCCGAAATGGCAAAGAAGGCACTGGGATGCGCTGTATGTTACCTTGCGATAACAGAGTGGATGACGTCACATGCTGTGTTTGCGTCAGCGGAGGGCGGGATGTAAACAATAACAGCAATGGCCGCTGTGAATTCCCTCAGCAAATAGTAGAGTCTCAGGCTAACGGCTAACAGCTCAATGTCCGGGCTGCAAAACTGTTCCTTAACTGTAATATGCCTCGGATTACACCATCTAATAAAGTCAGCCCCCCTCCCTTACTCTTACCAGAAGAAGCGCTATCCCTGTCCACTCTAATGGTCTGGAAACCGCTGATAGTGACGTTCCCTATGGGGATGTTATCATTCAGCCATGTCTCGGTCAGACATACTAGACTAGCTTCCCTGTAATCCCTCTGACCACGGACTAGACCCTCATGTTCATTTATCTTGTTATGTAGCGATCTCACGTTGCCCATAATGATAGACGGGATAGCCGGCTTGTGTAATGATTTATATTCAGAGAGGTCTCTGGAAACCTTTATGGTTGTCAGATCTCTGGATATCTCTATGTTGGTTTTGTTATGTGGTCCCCTATTGGAGGCAGCTGCGCTGCGATGAAATTTCCCCCCCGGGGGATCAATAAAGTACCTATCTATCTATCTATCTATCTATCTATCTATCTATCTATCTATCTATCTATCTATCTATCTATCTATCTATCTATCTATCTATCTATCTATCTATCTATCTATCTATCTATCTATCTATCTATCTATCTATCTATCTATCTATCTATCTATCTATCTATCTATCTATCTATCTATCTATCTATCATCTATCTAATTGGGGATCCTATTTAAGTTAATTGGTTTTCCACCTGCGTGTGGGTTTTTGTGTTTGTACTGCATACACACCAGTTCATGGTCGCGTTCTCTCCGTTTGTTTATTGTTTTGTATAATAAAAGGATTGTCTTTACTGCTCAGTGCCTTGGGTCCTGTCTCATAGCAACCGTGATAGCTTGTACTTCCTACGTTTTGCTTTACACTTCAATCCCGCCCTGCGTCCACGCCGTCACCTTTTCAACTCGTCCGGAATAACTAACTTTAATCTGGTATGCAGCAGCGCTGAGTGGGCTAAATCCAATAGCTGGGCTCGGTTGTAAATAATTGAGGACTCGCGTGTACGTTCCACTAAATGTAAGAAAAAGTGCCTGAGTGATAAAAAGAACCGCTAAAACCTGAACTATTATAGTTCAACTATTGCAAAAAAAACTGACGAGAAACTGACGAAAAACATACTAAAACAACAATTAATGCACGAACATGGGAGCTGCTTAACATGCGACCAGCAGGGCGGCGCCAATCGAAAACACACTATCTGGATTCCCTGTGCTCTCTGAAGAACCAATGGGAAGAGAATGTAGGTGAACAACTTCCAGACGAAGCTTGGCAGAGTACGCTTCAGAGAATACATTCTTCATCTATATGTCTAAGACATGCTGTCATCCAATTAAAAATAATTAATTGGTTGCATTGGTCAAATAAATAACCAGCTACCAGGTTGACAGCACCTGATCTGTTTAAATAACCAGCTAACAGCTCAGACAGGATCTGAACTAATTAAATAACCAGCTACCAGGTTGACAAGACCTGATCTGTTTAAATGTCCAGCTACCAGGTTGACAGGACCTGATCTGTTTAAATGACCAGCTACCAGGTTGACAGGACCTGATCTGTTTAAATAACCAGCTACCAGGTTGACAGCACCTGATCTGTTTAAATAACCAGCTAACAGCTCAGACAGGATCTGAACTAATTAAATAACCAGCTACCAGGTTGACAGCACCTGATCTGTTTAAATAACCAGCTAACATCTCAGACAGGATCTGAACTAATTAAATAACCAGCTACCAGGTTGACAGCACCTGATCTGTTTAAATAACCAGCTAACAGCTCAGACAGGATCTGAACTAATTAAATAACCAGCTACCAGGTTGACAGCACCTGATCTGTTTAAATAACCAGCTAACAGCTCAGACAGGATCTGAACTAATTAAATAACCAGCTACCAGGTTGACAAGACCTGATCTGTTTAAATGTCCAGCTACCAGGTTGACAGGACCTGATCTGTTTAAATGACCAGCTACCAGGTTGACAGGACCTGATCTGTTTAAATGTCCAGCTACCAGGTTGACAGGACCTGATCTGTTTAAATAACCAGCTAACAGCTCAGACAGGATCTGAACTAATTAAATAACCAGCTACCAGGTTGACAAGACCTGATCTGTTTAAATGTCCAGCTACCAGGTTGACAGGACCTGATCTGTTTAAATGTCCAGCTACCAGGTTGACAGGACCTGATCTGTTTAAATGTCCAGCTACCAGGTTGACAGGACCTGATCTGTTTAAATGACCAGCTACCAGGTTGACAGGACCTGATCTGTTTAAATGACCAGCTACCAGGTTGACAGGACCTGATCTGTTTAAATGACCAGCTACCAGGTTGACAGGACCTGATCTGTTTAAATGACCAGCTACCAGGTTGACAGGACCTGATCTGTTTAAATGTCCAGCTACCAGGTTGACAGGACCTGATCTGTTTAAATAACCAGCTAACAGCTCAGACAGGATCTGAACTAATTAAATAACCAGCTACCAGGTTGACAAGACCTGATCTGTTTAAATGTCCAGCTACCAGGTTGACAGGACCTGATCTGTTTAAATGTCCAGCTACCAGGTTGACAGGACCTGATCTGTTTAAATGTCCAGCTACCAGGTTGACAGGACCTGATCTGTTTAAATGACCAGCTACCAGGTTGACAGGTCCTGATCTGTTTAAATGACCAGCTACCAGGTTGACAGGACCTGATCTGTTTAAATGACCAGCTACCAGGTTGACAGGACCTGATCTGTTTAAATGACCAGCTACCAGGTTGACAGGACCTGATCTGTTTAAATGACCAGCTACCAGGTTGACAGGACCTGATCTGTTTAAATGACCAGCTACCAGGTTGACAGGACCTGATCTGTTTAAATGACCAGCTACCAGGTTGACAGGACCTGATCTGTTTAAATGACCAGCTACCAGGTTGACAGGACCTGATCTGTTTAAATGACCAGCTACCAGGTTGACAGGACCTGATCTGTTTAAATGACCAGCTCACAGCTCAGTCAGGAGCTGGAGGCGAAGGCTTACAACAAGCTTTAACAAGCCCAATTAAGAGAAGTGAGGATTTACCAGTATGTAATTAAGGTCTCTAGCTGTGGTAATACAATAATACTGGCTCCCTGGTAGGACAGCAGTGTAACAGGGCAGACATGGGGTGCCTCCCAAATGGCACCCTATTCCCTATATAGTGCACTACTTTTGACCAGAGCCCATAGGGCCATGGTCAAAAGTAGTGCACAATGTAGGGAATAGGGTGCCATTTGGGACGTCACCATGAACAACACATTGTCTGCAGTGGACCCTTCGTATGCAATTAACCCCTGTGACACCAAGTCCCACAGAGTCCCACTGGTTGGCTGTTTCAAAGCATTCGGCAGAGCCAATCGGAGAGATGAAAAGGCTTCCTATTGCTCTAGCCTATTGTCTTCCAGGGTTTGAACAGGAAGTAAGAAGTGGCAGCTCTGTAGAAGAGGGGACCCGTGGAGGGAACATTGTTCCATGTTACCAAGATAACACTTATTAAAATGGATTTAAAATAAATTCATTTGATATTTTTTATTTAACCTGGTCTGGTCTAAAGCTCCTTGAACATGGCTTGAAACATCAGTTTCTTATACAGTTACAGGATTGTGTCTCTCTCCATCTCCAATGCTAATAGGAACAGCAGACAGCTAATTTACACTTTATTATGTGAGCATCTTTTCTGAGGTTACAGCTCTGTGTCCTAGCTTTGTGCCCTAGCTCTGTGTCCTAGCTTTGTGCTCTAGCTCTGTGTCCTAGCTTTGTGCCCTAGCTCTGTGTCCTAGCTTTGTGCCCTAGCTCTGTGTCCTAGCTTTGTGCTCTAGCTCTGTGTCCTAGCTTTGTGCCCTAGCTCTGTGTCCTAGCTTTGTGCCCTAGCTCTGTGTCCTAGCTTTGTGCCCTAGCTCTGTGTCCTAGCTTTGTGCTCTAGCTCTGTGTCCTAGCTTTGTGCCCTAGCTCTGTGTCCTAGCTTTGTGCCCTAGCTCTGTAACCTACAGTAGTGCCCTAGCTTTGTGCGCTAGCTCTGTGTCCTTG
>CM042393.1:1860391-1880039 GCA_023634145.1 Thymallus thymallus
TGTGGTAGTGGTAGTGTGTGTGGTAGTGGTAGTGGTAGTGTGTGTGGTAGTGGTAGTGTGTGTGTGTGGTAGTGGTAGGGGTAGTGGTAGTGTGTGTGTGTGGTAGTGGTAGTGTGTGTGGTAGTGGTAGTGTGTGTGGTACTGGTAGTGGTAGGGGTAGTGTGTGTGGTAGTGGTAGGGGTAGTGGTAGTGTGTGTGTGTGGTAGTGGTAGTGTGTGTGGTAGTGGTAGTGTGTGTGGTAGGGGTAGTGTGTGTGGTAGTGTGTGTGTGTGGTAGTGGTAGTGGTAGGGGTAGTGTGTGTGTGTGTGCCTTGTAGCCAGAAGGCTATAGGAACGGCTGAGCTGCTTATGCCATGTCCTTATGCCAACTACTCCAACCAACACATACCTCTAACTACTCCAACCAACACATACCTCTAACTACTCCAACCAACACATACCTCTAACTACTCCAACCAACACATACCTCTAACTACTCCAACCAACACATACCTCTAACTACTCCAACCAACACATACCTCTAACTACTCCAACCAACACATACCTCTAACTACTCCAACCAACACATACCTCTAACTACTCCAACCAACACATACCTCTCCTCTCCTCCAACCAACACATACCTCTAACTACTCCAACCAACACATACCTCTCCTCTCCTCCAACCAACACATACCTCTAATATCCTCCAACCAACACATACCTCTCCTCTCCTCCAACCAACACTATATCACAATTCCAGTGGGTCACAAGTTTGTTAAACAGCTTGTAAAATTCCAGAAAATGATTTAGAAGCTTCTGGTAGGCTAATAGACATCATTTGAGTCAATTGGAAGTGTACCTGTGGATGTATTTCAAGGCCTACCTTCAAACTCAGTGTCTCTTTCCTAGACATCATGGGAAAATCAAAAGAAATCAGCCAAGACCTCAGATAAAAAATGGTAGATTTCCACAAGGCTGGTTCATCCTTGGGAGCAATTTCTAAACGCCTGAAGGTACCACGTTCATCTGTACAAACAATAGTATGCAAACTCTGTTCAAGTAGACTGTGATTCTGCTGTTATCTGATAGGGGTGTCAGTGGACTGACTGTGAACGCTCTGAGAGACTCTGGGTTGAGATCAGTGATGAAGTAGTCTACAGTACTAAAGGGGTACCTACCATAGGAGTCCTCTCGAACCAGTGGGCCCGTCACCTTTATACCATGTTTCTTGTAGGATGACAATGTCTGTAATTACAATTTCTTTGATGAAGTCTGGGTTCCTGCTCTTCAGGCCAAAGGCAGATGACCTCAGACCCTGTATATTCCAGGATGAGCTTTGTGTTCCATAGTGTCTAGTGTTGTTTTTGTGTGGTTTAGGCCCGCACCATCACAGTAGGTGTGAGCACAGCACTCTCTCTCTCTCTTCATTGGGAATTATAACACTACTGCTTTCACTCTAAAGTAGAGGGCTTTCTCCCTCTCTCTCTGCCAAGTGGTATGGTAAAACAAATGTTTCTGCACCCTCTTATGGCATAATGTATACCTCAAACAGACACTCAATTAACTAATTAAGGGAGGTAGCAGTCTGTCTGTCTGTCTGTCTGTCTGTCTGTCTGTCTGTCTGTCTGTCTGTCTGTCTGTCTGTCTGTCTGTCTGTCTGTCTGTCTGTCTGTCTGTCTGTCTGTCTGTCTGTCTGTCTGTCTGTCTGTCTGTCTGTCTTTAGCCTAGCTGGTACTTATGTTGTGTGTTACAGATGCACTGTCTATACACTGGATTACCACCGTCTGTCTATACACTGGATTACCACTGTCTGTCTATACACTGGATTACCACCGTCTGTCTATACACTGGATTACCACTGTCTGTCTATACACTGGATTAACACCGTCTGTCTATACACTGGATTACCACTGTCTGTCTATACACTGGATTACCACTGTCTGTCTATACACTGGATTACCACTGTCTGTCTATACACTGGATTAACACTGTCTGTCTATACACTGGATTAACACTGTCTGTCTATACACTGGATTACCACTGTCTGTCTATACACTGGATTACCACTGTCTGTCTATACACTGGATTACCACTGTCTGTCTATACACTGGATTACCACTGTCTGTCTATACACTGGATTACCACTGTCTGTCTATACACTGGATTAACACTGTCTGTCTATACACTGGATTACCACTGTCTGTCTATACACTGGATTAACACTGTCTGTCTATACACTGGATTAACACTGTCTGTCTATACACTGGATTACCACTGTCTGTCTATACACTGGATTAACACTGTCTGTCTATACACTGGATTACCACTGTCTGTCTATACACTGGATTAACACTGTCTGTCTATACACTGGATTAACACTGTCTGTCTATACACTGGATTACCACTGTCTGTCTATACACTGGATTAACACTGTCTGTCTATACACTGGATTACCACTGTCTGTCTATACACTGGATTAACACTGTCTGTCTATACACTGGATTAACACTGTCTGTCTATACACTGGATTAACACTGTCTGTCTATACACAGGATTAACACTGTCTGTCTATACACTGGATTAACACTGTCTGTCTATACACTGGATTAACACTGTCTCTCCAAGTGAGCTGTCACAGGCCTTTATCTGTTAATTATTATATCATATATAAAATGTACATATCTATTTTTTTTTAAACATGACTAATCATTGAAAATGACAAATGACCCAATAGATCATGATAATTTTCTAGAAAATAAATATGGGGGAGCAGCTGCTCAACAAAACATTATGAACACCTGCTCTACCCATGACATAGACTGACTAGGAGAATCCAGTAAGAACACCTGCTCTACCCAGGACATAGACTGACTAGGAGAATCCAGTAAGAACACCTGCTCTACCCAGGATATAGACTGACTAGGAGAATCCAGTAAGAACACCTGCTCTACCCATGACATAGACTGACTAGGAGAATCCAGTAAGAACACCTGCTCTACCCAGGACATAGACTGACTAGGAGAATCCAGTAAGAACACCTGCTCTACCCAGGACATAGACTGACTAGGAGAATCCAGTAAGAACACCTGCTCTACCCAGGACATAGACTGACTAGGAGAATCCAGTAAGAACAGCTGCTCTACCCAGGACATAGACTGACTAGGAGAATCCAGTAAGAACACCTGCTCTTCCCAGGACATAGACTGACTAGGAGAATCCAGTAAGAACACCTGCTCTTCCCAGGACATAGACTGACTAGGAGAATCCAGTAAGAACACCTGCTCTACCCAGGACATAGACTGACTAGGAGAATCCAGTAAGAACACCTGCTCTACCCAGGACATAGACTGACTAGGAGAATCCTGGATTTCTAAGCCTTGAGACATTGAGACATGGATTGTGTGTGTGAATGTGTGCGGAGGGTTACTCTAGGCATCAGAAAGACAAAACAATGGCTGATTAGAAACCACAGAGATAGATAACTCCTGCATGAAGATCAGCCAGAGATAGGTAACTCCTGCATGAAGATCAGCCAGGGATAGATAACTCCTGCATGAAGATCAGCCAGAGATAGATAACTCCTGCTTGAAGATCAGCCAGAGATAGATAACTCCTGCATGAAGATCAGCCAGAGATAGATAACTCCTGCATGAAGATCAGCCAGAGATAGATAACTCCTGCATGAAGATCAGCCAGAGATAGATAACTCCTGCATGAAGATCAGCCAGAGATAGATAACTCCTGCAGGAAGATCAGCCAGAGATAGATAACTCCTGCATGAAGATCAGCCAGAGATAGATAACTCCTGCATGAAGATCAGCCAGAGATAGATAACTCCTGCATGAAGATCAGCCAGAGATAGATAACTCCTGCAGGAAGATCAGCCAGAGATAGATAACTCCTGCATGAAGATCAGCCAGAGATAGATAACTCCTGCATGAAGATCAGCCAGAGATAGATAACTCCTGCATGAAGATCAGCCAGAGATAGATAACTCCTGCATGAAGATCAGCCAGAGATAGATAACTCCTGCATGAAGATCAGCCAGAGAGAGATAACTCCTGCATGAAGATCAGCCAGAGATAGATAACTCCTGCATGAAGATCAGCCAGAGATAGATAACTCCTGCATGAAGATCAGCCAGAGATAGATAACTCCTGCAGGAAGATCAGCCAGAGATAGATAACTCCTGCATGAAGATCAGCCAGAGATAGATAACTCCTGCATGAAGATCAGCCAGAGATAGATAACTCCTGCATGAAGATCAGCCAGAGATAGATAACTCCTGCATGAAGATCAGCCAGAGATAGATAACTCCTGCATGAAGATCAGCCAGGGAAGGGAAGAACGAAGGAGGACCAACGCCCCCTACTCTGGGCCAGGGGTGTGGCTGAGGTTGGAGGGTAGGGGATAGAGTAGGGAGCCTAGTCCCTATATAGTGCACTACCTTTGACCAGTCTTCCAACCACACCTGCACACCATTTTCTTATGTATTTTTTGTATCTGTATTGTTGTCTATAACTTGTTTGCTTTGTTGCAAATAAATGAAACTAAACTAAACCAGAGCCCTATGGGCTGCATACAGAACATGGTGCCATTTGGCACACAACTGGAGAGAGGAAGGTTTAGAAGCAGGAAACAGATGGAAAGAAGATTACAGAGTTGACTGAGATTGCGTCCTAAATGGCACCCCTTTCCCTACGTTGACCAAAAGTAGTGTAGTGCACTATATAGGGAATAGGGTGCCATTTGGGGCAATGACTGAGTTCCGGTTCCATTACTGAAAGGAATGAATGATATCTAGTATGTAGCCCTGTTAACTGTTTGAATAGCAGTAGCATACACAGCACATTTGTGGGAGTTAAAATCTCGGTGTTGAAGTAAATAGTGTTGTGAGTGTTATATCTGAGTGTTGATTCTAGTGGGGTTAACACCAGTGTTATATCTGGGTGTTGATTCTAGTGGGGTTAACATCAGTGTTAAATCTGTTGTTTCTAGTGGGGTTAACACCAGTGTTATATCTGGGTGTTGATTATAGTGGGGTTAACAGCAGTGTTATATCTGGGTGTTGATTCTAGTGGGGTTAACAACAGTGTTATATATGGGTGTTGATTCTAGTGTGGTTAACACAAGTGTTATATCTGTTGATTCTAGTGGGGTTAACACCAGTGTTATATCTGAGTGTTGATTCTAGTGGGATTAACACCAGTGTTGTATCTGTTGATTCTAGTGAGGTTAACACCAGTGCAATATCTGAGTGTTGATTCTAGTGGGGTTAACACCAGTGTTATATCTGAGTGTTGATTCTAGTGGGGTTAACACCAGTGTTATATCTGTTGATTCTAGTGGGGTTAACACCAGTGTTATATCTGAGTGTTGATTCTAGTGGGGTTAACACCAGTGTTATATCTGTTGATTCTAGTGGGGTTAACAACAGTGTTATATCTGGGTGTTGATTCTAGTGGGGTTAACACCAGTGTTACATCTGAGTGTTGATTCTAGTGGGGTTAACATCAGTGTTATATCTGCTGATTCTAGTGAGGTTAACACCAGTGTTATATCTGCTGCTTCTAGTGGGGTTAACACCAGTGTTATATCTGCTGCTTCTAGTGGGGTTAACACCAGTGTTATATCTGCTGATTCTAGTGGGGTTAACACCAGTGTTATATCTGCTGCTTCTAGTGGGGTTAACACCAGTGTTATATCTGCTGATTCTAGTGGGGTTAACACCAGTGCTATATCTGCTGATTCTAGTGGGGTTCAAGCCATAAGACTGCTGAACAAGACTGCTAATAAAATGGCTACCTGGACTACCTGCATCTACCCTTTTTGCACCGACTCTATGCACACACTCATCGACATCCCAACACACACATACACACACTATATACACCCACACATATATAGCACATGCACATAAACACACTGACACCACACACACACTCACACACACACACACACATACACACCCACCACATATGCTGCTGCTACTGTCTATTATCTATCCTGATGCCTAGTCACTTTACCCCTACCTATAGGTTTGGGATGAGTCGGACCACAGAGTGAAGGAAAAGCAGCCAACAAGTGCTCAGCATATGTGGGAAATCCTTCAAGACTGTTGGAAAAGCATTGACTCATGAAGCTGGTTAAGAGAATGCCAATAGTGTTCAAAGCTGTCATCAAGGCAAAGGGTGGCTACTTTGAAGAATCTAAATATTTGTGCAGATGACAGTGTACAATATTGCTATAGGCAACACCAAGGAAAGTCCCAAGGTCAAGGAAGTGGGGACAAAGCTGTGTAACAGACATAACAGACCCAATATGTTTTGATGTTTGTTTGCAAATCATTCCAAGAAACAAGTCAGGAATTGATTGTGCATGTTAAGTCCCAGGAAATAAATTATGTAATATCATTTTACACAGGCAGCAAGTTATTTGCTTTGGTCGAGTTTGAAGATTCATGCTTATCAAGTCAGTGAAGGCCAAGGAATATATTGGTTTTGAATAAGGAGCACCAAATATATTTCCAACCTGTTGATATAATAGGGCATGCCATGTGGTTTTGATTCATAACTTTATGTTGTCACGGGGGGCTGGCTAACATGAGACTAACCTGAGACTGACCTGAGACTAAACTGGGACTAACCTGAGACTAAACTGAGACTGACCTGAGATTAACCTGAGACTGACCTGAGATTAACCTGAGACTGACCTGAGATTAACCTGAGACTGACCTGAGATTAACCTGAGACTGACCATACACTAAACTGGGACTGACCTGAGACTAACCTGGGACTGACCTGAGACTAACCTGGGACTAACCTGAGAATGACTTAGGAGCTAGAAGCGTCCAAATATTTATATATTACATTCCTTTACTTTAGATTAGTGTGTATTATTGTGTATTTGTTAGATAGTACTTGTTAGATATTACTGCACTGCTGGAGCTAAAAACACAAGCATTTCACTACACCCTCGATAGGGCGGCAGGTAGCCTAGCGGTTAGAACGTTGGACCAGTAACCGAAAGGTCGCTGGCTCGAATACCCGAGCCGACAAGGTGAACAACCTGTTGATGTGTCCTTGAGCAAGGCACTTAACCCAAGGTCCAGTGGCGCCATACTACTATGGCTGACCATGAAGAATTTGTTCTTAACTGACTTGCCTAGTTAAATAAAAAAAATAACATCTGCTAAACATGTATGAGACCAATAAATGTTGATTTGATTTGAGAATTGTTTTAAAATCAAATCAAATGGCAGCACTAGGAGCTCTGGTCGTTGGTTATGTTTTAAAGCCAGTCCAATGGCAGCACTAGGAGCTCTAGTCGTTGGTTATGTTTTAAAGCCAGTCCAATGGCAGCACTAGGAGCTCTGGTCGTTGGTTATGTTTTAAAGCCAGTCCAATGGCAGCACTAGGAGCTCTGGTTATGGGTTTGTAAATTTTAAAACTTACATTTTTAACACCCAATGTGTTTGGAGCTCAAAATTCTAGTGTTTTATTGAATGATTTGGCACTTTTAACAGGTTCATTTGCAACACCCACAGTGTTGGGGGCCTAACACTATGAAGTGTTATTGAATGATTTGACACTTAAACATGTTAACCCACGGTGTTGGGGGCCTAACACTATGAAGTGTTATTGAATGATTTGACACTTAAACATGTTAACCCACGGTGTTGGGGGCCTAACACTATGAAGTGTTATTGAATGATTTGACACTTAAACATGTTAACCCACGGTGTTGGGGGCCTAACACTATGAAGTGTTATTGAATGATTTGACACTTAAACATGTTAACCCACGGTGTTGGGGGCCTAACACTATGAAGTGTTATCGAATGATTTGACACTTAAACATGTTAACCCACGGTGTTGGGGGCCTAACACTATGAAGTGTTATCGAATGATTTGACACTTAAACATGTTAACCCACGGTGTTGGGGGCCTAACACTATGAAGTGTTATCGAATGATTTGACACTTAAACATGTTAACCCACGGTGTTGGGGGCCTAACACTATGAAGTGTTATCGAATGATTTGACACTTAAACATGTTAACCCACGGTGTTGGGGGCCTAACACTATGAAGTGTTATCGAATGATTTGACACTTAAACATGTTAACCCACGGTGTTGGGGGCCTAACACTATGAAGTGTTATCGAATGATTTGACACTTAAACATGTTAACCCACGGTGTTGGGGGCCTAACACTATGAAGTGTTATCGAATGATTTGACACTTAAACATGTTAACCCACGGTGTTGGGGGCCTAACACTATGAAGTGTTATCGAATGATTCGACACTTAAACATGTTAACCCACGGTGTTGGGGGCCTAACACTATGAAGTGTTATTGAATGATTTGACACTTAAACATGTTAACCCACGGTGTTGGGGGCCTAACACTATGAAGTGTTATTGAATGATTCGACACTTTAAACATGTTAACCCACGGTGTTGGGGGCCTAACACTATGAAGTGTTATTGAATGATTTGACACTTAAACATGTTAACCCACGGTGTTGGGGGCCTAACACTATGAAGTGTTATCGAATGATTTGACACTTAAACATGTTAACCCACGGTGTTGGGGGCCTAACACTATGAAGTGTTATCGAATGATTTGACACTTTAAACATGTTAACCCACGGTGTTGGGGGCCTAACACTATGAAGTGTTATCGAATGATTTGACACTTAAACATGTTAACCCACGGTGTTGGGGGCCTAACACTATGAAGTGTTATTGAATGATTTGACACTTAAACATGTTAACCCACGGTGTTGGGGGCCTAACACTATGAAGTGTTATTGAATGATTTGACACTTAAACATGTTAACCCACGGTGTTGGGGGCCTAACACTATGAAGTGTTATTGAATGATTTGACACTTAAACATGTTAACCCACGGTGTTGGGGGCCTAACACTATGAAGTGTTATTGAATGATTCGACACTTAAACATGTTAACCCACGGTGTTGGGGGCCTAACACTATGAAGTGTTATTGAATGATTTGACACTTTAAACATGTTAACCCACGGTGTTGGGGGCCTAACACTATGAAGTGTTATTGAATGATTTGACACTTAAACATGTTAACCCACGGTGTTGGGGGCCTAACACTATGAAGTGTTATCGAATGATTTGACACTTAAACATGTTAACCCACGGTGTTGGGGGCCTAACACTATGAAGTGTTATTGAATGATTTGACACTTAAACATGTTAACCCACGGTGTTGGGGGCCTAACACTATGAAGTGTTATCGAATGATTTGACACTTAAACATGTTAACCCACGGTGTTGGGGGCCTAACACTATGAAGTGTTATTGAATGATTTGACACTTAAACATGTTAACCCACGGTGTTGGGGGCCTAACACTATGAAGTGTTATTGAATGATTTGACACTTTAAACATGTTAACCCACAGTGTTGGGGGCCTAACACTATGAAGTGTTATTGAATGATTTGACACTTTAAACATGTTAACCCACAGTGTTGGGGGCCTAACACTATGAAGTGTTAACATTCATTTTACACTTTAAACATTTTAATTGGCCCAACACTAGGGGTGTTAGTTTATCAACACTTTGAAAAGTGTTAGTTTAATAATTACTAAGGAAGTGTTCAATTTAACACTGTGGATGCTAAAATATAGATAGATATATTGTCTATGACCGGTAGCTACTTCTTGGTCTATGAGGAAACAGGTGGAAACATGCTAATACCAGAATAAACTGTTCCAGAGAATATGCAAAGTCCCTTCCCTGCCTGTCTGTCTGCTGCCTACGGGCCTGTCTGTCTGCCTGTCTGCTGCCTACCTGCCTGTCTGTCTGCCTAGATAAATGGCTATTGATTTCCTTATTTGATATGTAAAAAAAACATTACTGGATTGCAATCACTCCGACTGGCACACCAAATGGAGTGCTGAGATTCTTGGCGGCGGTTGGGGTGATGTCATCTTTGAACTGATATCATGTATACAATGAGTTCACTAAGGAAGTTAAAAAGGACTTCCTGTAACAGTATGGTAAACAAAAGAGAATGCAGCAATATTGAGGCAAAGCCTGGTCTGTCATATTACTATTAATGAGGACAGAACACAGGTGGCGTTCTTCTTCTTTGAGAAGCAGCTGTATCTCCTTAACAGAGAGCTGCTGTACAGTTTTTTAAGCATAAATAACTAAATTAATTTCCTTGGCTACTTAAGTTTATCTATAAGTACATCAGATCTTAGAGAGTACAGGTTGTGAAGAACAGCTAGCTGTGATGTAGCCTATATCACTACTACCAAGAACTGTAGAGAGATATACTCCAACACAGTAAATCAACAAATAAATAATGTAGAATTAATATTCACATTTGACTCTTATGAAGATTTGTAGAGCGACTCTGATAGACCTAATTTCATATTACCCTCTTCCTCATCCTCTGAGATTCAAGTCTCACGTTCAGTCTCTAATCAGACAGAGGTCTACCACCCTGAGGAAAGCCTCATTTCCCCCTCATCCTTTTGATCTGGCGCCAGAAGAACATTTATGCTGATGAATACAGTTCCTCTTTAGTGGGTTCAGGAGTTATGGATCAGACTGGAGAAAAGACGTCTACAATCACACAGAGTGGTTAGAGAGGAGACACACTACAGTTACATTGTAGTCATTTAGCAGTCATTTAGCAGACGCTCTCGCCCAGAGAGACTTACAGGAGCAATTAGAGTTAAGTGCCTTGCTCAATGGCACACCGTCTGATTTTTCACCAAGTAGGCTTGGGGATTCGAACCAGAGACCTTTCGGTTACTGGCCCAATACTCTCAACCACTATTCTACACACACTCACACACTCACATTCGAGACAGACAGATGACGTGGCAGTAAACACCTGTGCTCCCATATGTATATACATATAATACACAGTATCACTGAGTGTACAAAACATTAAGAATACCTTCAGAATATTGAGTTGTTCTGAGGGCAAAAGGAGGTGAAACTCAGTATGTTCTGTACACTCAGTGTACAGTATATGTTAAGTTGTTTCCGTATATATACAGTGGGGAGAACAAGTATTTGATACACTGCCGATTTTACAGGTTTTCCTACTTACAAAGCATGTAGAGGTCTGTAATTTTTATCATAGGTACACTTCAACTGTGAGAGACGGAATCTAAAACAAAAATCCAGAAAATCACATTGTATGATTTTTAAATAATTAATTTGCATTTTATTGCATGACATAAGTATTTGATCACCTACCAACCAGTAAGAATTCCGGCTCTCACAGAACTGTTAGTTTTTCTTTAAGAAGCCCTCCTGTTCTCCACAACGACCCGAAACACACAGCCAGGGCAACTAAGGAGTGGCTCCGTAAGAAGCATCTCAAGGTCCTGGAGTGGCCTAGCCAGTCTCCAGACCTGAACCCAATAGAAAATCTTTGGAGGGAGCTGAAAGTCTGTATTGCCCAGCGACAGCCCCGAAACCTGAAGGATCTGGAGAAGGTCTGTATGGAGGAGTGGGCCAAAATCTCTGCTGCAGTGTGTGCAAACCTGGTCAAGAACTACAGGAAACTTATGATCTCTGTAATTGCAAACAAAGGTTTCTGAACCAAATATTAAGTTCTGCTTTTCTGATGTATCAAATACTTATGTCATGCAATAAAATGCAAATTAATTACTTAAAAATCATACAATGTGATTTTCTGGATTTTTGTTTTAGATTCCGTCACTCACAGTTGAAGAGTACCTATGATAAAAATTACAGACCTCTACATGCTTTGTAAGTAGGAAAACCTGCAAAATCGGCAGTGTATCAAATACTTGTTCTCCCCACTGTATGTGTATATATAAACTGGCTCTATATATATATATATATATATATATATATATATATATATATATATATATATATAGTTGAAGTCAGAAGTTTACATACACTTAGGTTGAAGTCATTAAAACTCATTTTTCAACCACTCCACAGATTTCATGTTAACAAACTATAGTTTTGGCAAGTCGGTTAGGACATCTACTTTGTGCATGACACAAGTAATTCTTCCAACAATTGTTAACTGCAGATTATTTCTCTTATAATTCACTATATCACAATTCCAGTGGGTCAGAAGTTTACATACACTAAGTTGACTGTGCCTTTAAACAGCTTGGAAAATTCCAGAAAATGATGTCATGGCTTTAGAAGCTTCTGATAGGCTAATTGACATAATTTGAGTCAATTGGAGGTGTACCTGTGGATGTATTTCAAGGCCTACCTTCAAACTCAGTGCCTCTTTGCTCGACATCATGGGAAAATCTAAAGAAATCAGCCAAGACCTAAAAAGTATTTAGGTATTTAATTAAATTATTATTATTATTATCACAATAATTAATTAACGTTGCACATGTGGAATCTAATCGTGGGAACATTATGAAAACCAGCAACCTCAAAACAACGCTTCAGTCAATTAACACATGAACCTCCTCCTGTGTCGTGGGGAGAGCATGCTCCTGTGTCGTGGGGGGAGTATGCTCCTGTGTCGTGGGGGGAGCATGCTCCTGTGTCGTGGGGGGAGCATGCTCCTGTGTCGTGGGGGGAGCATGCTCCTGTGTCGTGGGGGGAGCATGCTCCTGTGTCGTGGGGGGAGCATGCTACTGTGTCGTGGGGGGAGCATGCTCCTGTGTCGTGGGGGGATCATGCTCCTGTGTCGTGGGGGGAGCATGCTCCTGTGTCGTGGGGGGATCATGCTACTGTGTCGTGGGGGGATCATGCTACTGTGTCGTGGGGGGAGCATGCTCCTGTGTCGTGGGGGGAGTATGCTCCTGTGTCGTGGGGGGAGCATGCTCCTGTGTCGTGGGGGGAGCATGCTCCTGTGTCGTGGGGGGAGTATGCTCCTGTGTCGTGGGGGGAGCATGCTCCTGTGTCGTGGGGGGAGCATGCTCCTGTGTCGTGGGGGGAGTATTCTCCTGTGTCGTGGGGGGAGTATGCTCCTGTGTCGTGGGGGGAGCATGCTCCTGTGTCGTGGGGGGAGTATGCTCCTGTGTCGTGGGGGGAGCATGCTCCTGTGTCGTGGGGGGAGCATGCTCCTGTGTCGTGGGGTGAACATGCTCCTGTGTCGTGGGGTGAACATGCTCCTGTGTCGTGGGGTGAACATGCTCCTGTGTCGTGGGGTGAACATGCTCCTGTGTCGTGGGGTGAACATGCTCCTGTGTCGTGGTTTAGTTGAAAGTAAAGGTGAAAGCATGACTCCATGTCCCATGTTATCTTAATCACTTGTTTTAATCCTCAGATGACACACATGTAAATCGCTCAGCTTCCTAGTTCATGATCGAGCTGTGTAGTGTAGTGTAGTGTAGTGTAATATAGTGTAGTGTAGTGTAGTGTAATATAGTGTAGTGTAGTGTAGAGTAATATAGTGTAATAAAGTGTAGTGTAATATAGTGTAATAAAGTGTAGTGTAATATAGTGTAGTGTAGTGTAGTTTAGTGTAATATAGTGTAATATAGTGTAGTGTAATATAGTGTAGTGTAATATAGTGTAATAAAGTGTAGTGTAATATAGTGTAGTGTAGTGTAGTTTAGTGTAATATAGTGTAGTGTAATATAGTGTAATATAGTGTAGTGTAATATAGTGTAATAAAGTGTAGTGTAATATAGTGTAGTGTAATATAGTGCAATATAGTGTAGTGTAATATAGTGTAATATAGTGTAGTGTAGTGTAATATAGTGTAGTGTAATATAGTGTAATATAGTGTAGTGTAATATAGTGTAATATAGTGTAGTGCAATACAGTGTAGTGTAATATAGTGTAGTGTAGTGTAATATAGTGTAGTGTAATATAGTGTAGTGTAATATAGTGTAGTGTAATATAGTGTAGTGTAATATAGTGTAGTGTAGTGTAATATAGTGTAGTGTAATATAGTGTAGTGTAGTGTAATACAGTGTAGTGTAATATAGTGTAGTGTAATATAGTGTAGTGTAGTGTAATATAGTGTAGTGCAGTGTAATATAGTGTAGTGTAATATAGTGTAGTGTAATATAGTATAGTGTAATATAGTGCAGTGTAATATAGTGTAGTGTAGTGTAATATAGTGTAGTGTAATATAGTGTAGTGTAATATTGTGTATTGTAGTGTAATATAGTGTAGTGTAATATAGTGTAGTGTAGTGTAATATAGTGTAGTGTAATATAGTGAAGTGTGGTGTACTTTACTGTAGTGTAATATACTGTAGTGTAATATAGTGTAGTGTAATATAGTGTAGTGTAGTGTAATATAGTGTAGTGTGGTGTAGTGTAATATAGTGTAGTGTAATATAGTGTAGTGTAATATAGTGTAGTGTAGTGTAATATAGTGTAGTGTGGTGTAGTGTAATATAGTGTAGTGTAATATAGTGTAGTGTAATATAGTGTAGTGTAATATAGTGTAGTGTGGTGTAGTGTAATATAGTGTAGTGTAATATAGTGTAGTGTAATATAGTGTAGTGTAATATAGTGTAGTGTATTATAGTGTAGTGTAGTGTAATATAGTGTAGTGTAATATTGTAGTGTAATATAGTGTAGTGTAATATAGTGTAGTGTAGTGTAATATAGTGTAGTGTAATATTGTAGTGTAATATAGTGTAGTGTAATATAGTGTAGTGTAATATTGTAGTGTAATATAGTGTAGTGTAATATAGTGTAGTGTAGTGTAATATAGTGTAGTGTAATATAGTGTAGTGTAATATAGTGTAGTATAGTGTAATATAGTGTAGTGTAATATAGTGTAGTGTAGTGTAATATAGTGTAGTGTAGTGTAATATAGTGTAGTGTAATATAGTGTAGTGTAATATAGTGTAGTGTAATATAGTGTAGTGTACTTTACTGTAGTGTAGTATAGTGTAATATAGTGTAGTGTAATATAGTATAGTGTAATATAGTGTAGTGTAGTGTAATATAGTGTAGTGTGTGTGTAGTGTGTGTGTAGTGTGTGTGTGTGTGTGTGTGTGTGTGTGTGTGTGTGTGTGTGTGTGTGTGTGTGTGTGTGTGTGTGTGTGTGTGTAACGTGACACAGTAGGTAATCAACACCCTGACATCATGTGTGGGGATTTGACTGGCACTATATATCTCTAAAGAGACCTGTGACAAGGGAGAACAGTTGGTCAAAGCTAATCTATGAAACAAGTACCACCTACCAAGACTTAGCTGAATTACTCAAATTTACCACAAACTAAATTAAAGCTGTAAATACATTTCGGAAAGAAAGAATATCACACAAAAATGTAGATTATTTCTCAAGGACCTCAATCTCTTGTGGTCCATCCTTCCATCCTGTGCAAAGGTTTTAGCATTTCTGTTGCACAACCCAAGACTCCGGGGAAAATGAACCAGAGGGAAGCATTTCATGAGATTGTCTGTGAAGTTCCTAACCTCATCAAACATGCATCCCAAATGGCACACTATTCTCTATATAGTACACTACTTTGACCACAGTCCATTGGGCACTGGTCAAAACTAGTGCACAATTTAGGAATAGGGTGCAATTTGGGATGCAGACAAATTCCCAGAAGCTTTCGCATCTTCCTGGCATTCAGTTCCTGTTTTGATCAGACTCTTTGGTAGAAAAAATATAATTATTTTCAAGGACAGGAGAAGGGAGGAGAGGAGAGGAGAGGAGTAGAGAGGAGGAGTAGAGGGGAGGAGAAGAGGGGAGAGGAGGAGAGGGGAGGAGAAGAGGGGAGGAGTAGAGTGGAGGAGTAGAGAGGAGAGGAGAGGAGTAGAGGGGAGGAGTAGAGAGGAGAGGAGAAGAGGGGAGGAGTAGAGGGGAGAGGAGAGGAGAAGAGAGGGGAGGAGTAGAGTGGAGGAGTAGAGAGGAGAGGAGAAGAGGGGAGGAGTAGAGGGGAGGAGTAGAGAGGAGAGGGGAGGAGAAGAGCGGAGGAGTAGAGGGGAGAGGGGAGGAGTAGAGAGGAGAGGAGTAGAGAGAGAGAGGAGAAGAGGGGAGGAGTAGAGGGGAGGAGATAGAGAGTAGAGGGAGGAAGAGGAGAGAGAGAGGAGAGGAGAGCGGAGAGGAGGAGAGAGAGGAGAGGAGAGTAGAGGGGAGGAGTAGAGGGAGGAGAGAGGAGAGGAGAGAGAGCGGAGGAGTAGAGGGGAGGAGAGGAGAGGAGAGTAGAGGAGGAGTAGAGGGGGAGAGTAGAGAGGAGAGGAGAGGGGAGGAGGAGAGAGGAGGAGTAGAGAGGAGAGGGAGGAGTAGAGGGAGGAGTAGAGGGGAGGAGTAGAGAGGAGGAGGAGTAGAGAGGAGAGGGGAGGAGTAGAGGGAGGAGGAGGGGAGGAGTAGAGAGGGGGAGGAGTAGAGAGGAGGAGGAGAGTAGAGAGGAGAGAGGAGGAGGAGTAGGAGAGAGGGGAGGAGTAGAGAGGAGAGGAGAGAGGAGGAGGAGAGAGGAGGTAGAGAGGAGAGGGGAGGAGAGAGAGGAGTAGAGAGAGGAGGAGGAGAAGGAGAGGGAGGAGTAGAGAGGAGGAGAGAGAGAGGAGGAGTAGGAGGAGGAGTAGAGAGGAGGAGAGGAGTAGAGAGGAGGAGTAGAGAGGAGGAGGAGGAGAGAGAGGAGGAGAAGAGAGGAGGAGGAGTAGAGAGGAGGAGTAGAGAGGAGGAGTAGAGAGGAGGAGGAGGAGTAGTAGAGGTAGAGAGTGAGAGGAGGAGTAAGAGGAGAGAGGAGGAGTAGAGAGGAGGAGTAGAGAGGAGTAGAGAGGAGGAAGAGGAGTAGAGAGGAGAGGAGTGAGAGAGGAGGAGGAGAGAGGAGGAGAGGAAGTTGTGTGGAGGTGTAGAGAGGAGTAGAGTGGAGGAGGAGTAGAGAGGAGGAGTGAGGAGGAGTAGAGAGGAGGAGTAGAGAGGAGGAGGAGTAGAGAGGAGGAGAGAGAGAGGAGAGAGAGGAGTAGAGAGGAGAGAGTGAGGAGTAGAGAGGAGGGAGGGAGAGTAGAGAGGAGGAGAGAGGAGAGGAGGAGGAGAGAGGAGTAGAGAGGAGGGTAGAGAGGAGGAGTAGAGAGGGTGAGAGGAGGAGTAGAGAGGAGGAGGAGTAGAGAGGAGGAGGAGAGAGGAGGAGTAGAGAGGAGGAGTAGAGAGGAGGAGTAGAGTGGAGGAGTAGAGAGGAGGAGGAGGAAGAGAGGAGGAGTAGAGGGGAGAGTAGAGAGGAGAGAGAGGAGGAGAGTAGAGAGGAGGAGAAGAGAGGAGGGGAGGAGTAGAGAGGAGGAGTAGAGAGGGAGGAGAGAGGGAGGAGTAGAGGAGAGGGAGGAGAAGAGAGGGGAGGAGTGAGTGGTAGAGAGGGAGGGGAGGAGAGAGGGAGGAGTAGAGAGGAGAGGAGAAGAGTGGAGGAGTAGAGTGGAGAGGAGAGGAGAAGAGGAGGGAGGAGTAGAGAGGAGGAGTAGAGAGGAGAGGGGAGGAGTAGAGGGGAGGAGTAGAGAGGGAGGAGGAGAGAGGAGGGAGAGAGGAGTGAGGAGTAGAGGGTGGAGGTAGAAGAGGAGGAGTAGAGAGGAGAGGAGAAGAGGGGAGGAGTAGAGAGGGAGGAGAAGAGAGGAGGAGGAGAAGAGGAGGAGGAGTAGAGGAGGAGGAGGAGGAGTAGAGGGGAGGAGGAGAGAGGGAGGAGAAGAGAGGGAGGGAAGAGTAGAGTGGAGGAGTGAGGGGGAGAGAGAGGGAGGAGTAGAGAGGAGGAGTAGAGAGGAGAGGAGAGGAGAAGAGCGGAGGAGTAGAGGGGAGGAGAAGAGAGGAGAGGGGAGGAGTAGAGAGAGAGGGAGGAGTAGAGAGGAGAGGGGAGGAGTAGAGAGGAGGAGAGAGAAGAGAGGAGAGAGTAGAGAGGAGGAGGAGTAGAGAGGAGGAGAGAGAGGAGGGGAGGAGTAGAGGGAGGAGTAGAGAGGAGAGGGGAGGAGTAGGAGGAGGAGGAGAGTAGAGAGGAGGAGTAGAGGGGAGGAGTAGAGAGGAGGAGGAGGAGAGAGGAGGAGTAGGAGTAGGAGGAGGAGAGTAGAGAGGAGGGAGGAGAGAGGGGAGGAGTAGAGAGGAGGAGGAGAGAGGATGTTCTTTGTAATCCAATCCAACGTTCTAATGTGATTCTAATAGTCGGTTAACATCTCCAGTGTGTTTCAACTGTCTTGTCTCCCTATCAGATGTACCTCCAGATAAACTGTTATGATCAGAACACTGAGCTGCCTTCATGGAGACACAGCCTGGCTATCACTGAGAAGGAAAGGGAAGAGTGGGGAGTACTAGTCAGTTGAACAACTGAATGCATTCCGCATTTAACCAACCCCTACGAATCAGAGAGGTGAGGGGCTGCCTTAATCGACATCCACCGTCTTGAAGAGACAGTCTGGTTAATCACTGAAGAGACAGTCTGGTTAATCACTGAAGGACAGTCTGGTGAAGGCACTGGAGAGGGGAGGAGTAGAGAGGAGGAGGAGAGAGGAGGAGTAGAGAGGAGGAGGAGTAGAGAGGAGGAGAAGAGAGGAGGAGAAGAGAGGAGGAGTAGAGAGGAGGAGTAGAGAGGAGGAGGAGTAGAGAGGAGGAGTAGAGAGGAGGAGGAGTAGAGAGGAGGAGAAGAGAGGAGGAGGAGGAGTAGAGAGGAGGAGGAGAGAGGAGGAGGAGTAGAGAGGAGGAGTAGAGAGGAGGAGTAGAAGAGGAGGAGGAGAGAGGAGGAGTAGAGAGGAGGAGTAGAGAGGAGGAGTAGAGGGAGGAGGAGTAGAGAGGAGGAGGAGTAGAGAGGAGGAGTAGAGAGGAGGAGAGAGGAGGAGTAGAGAGGAGTAGAGAGGAGGAGTAGAGAGGAGGAGTAGAGAGGAGGAGGAGTAGAGAGGAGGAGGAGTAGAGAGGAGGAGTAGAGAGGAGGAGAGAGGAGGAGTAGAGAGGAGTAGAGAGGAGGAGGAGTAGAGAGGAGGGAGAGAGGGAGGAGTAGAGAGGAGTAGAGAGGAGGAGAGAGGAGGAGTAGAGAGGAGTAGAGAGGAGGAGGAGTAGAGAGGAGGAGAGAGGAGGAGTAGAGAGGAGGAGGAGTAGAGAGGAGGAGTAGAGGAGGAGGAGAGAGGAGGAGTAGAGAGGAGGAGGAGTAGAGAGGAGGAGTAGAGAGGGAGGAGTAGAGAGGAGAGGAGAGGAGAAGAGCGGAGGAGTAGAGGGAGGAGAAAGAGAGGGAGAGGAGGAGTAGAGGAGGAGTAGAGAGGAGGAGGAGGAGGGGAGGAGTAGAGGGGAGAGAGAGGAGAAGAGAGGGAGGAGTAGAGTGGAGGAGTAGAGAGAGAGGGGAGGAGTAGAGGAGGAGTAGAGAGGAGAGGAGAAGAGGGAGGAGTAGAGGGAGAGGAGAGGAGAGAGAGGGAGGAGTAGAGGGAGGAGTAGAGAGGAGGGGGAGTAGAGGGGAGGAGTAGAGAGGAGAGGAGAGAGAGGGAGGAGTAGAGAGGAGGAGGAGTATAGAGAGGAGGGGAGGAGTAGGAGTGAGGGGTAGAGAGGAGTGGAAGAGGAGGAGTAGTAGAGAGGAGGAGTAGAGAGGAGAGGAGGAGGAGAGAGCGGAGGAGTAGGGAGAGAGGGAGGAGTAGAGGGGAGGAGGTGGAGAGAGGAGGAGTGAGAGAGGGGAGTTGAGTGAGGTAGGAGAGAGGAGAGGGAGGAGTAGAGTGGAGGAGTAGAGAGGAGAGGAGAGTAGAGAGAGAGGAGGAGTTTAGTGTGGGAGGAGAAGAGAGGAGTAGAGGGA
>CM042393.1:1880239-1900239 GCA_023634145.1 Thymallus thymallus
AGAGGAGGAGTAGAGAGGAGGAGGAGTAGAGAGGAGGGAGGAGTAGAGAGGAGGAGAAGAGAGGAGGAGGAGGATAGAGAGGAGAGGAGGAGAGAGGAGGAGGAGTAGAGAGGAGGAGTAGAGAGGAGGAGGAGGAGAGAGGAGGAGGAGGAGAGAGGAGGAGGAGGAGTAGAGAGGAGGAGGAGAGAGGAGGAGGAGTAGAGAGGAGGAGTAGAGAGGAGGAGGAGGAGAGAGGAGGAGGAGGAGGAGGAGAGGGAGGAGTAGAGGGGAGGAGTAGAGAGGAGGAGTAGAGAGGAGGGAGGAGTAGAGAGGAGGAGGAGAGAGGAGAGGGGAGTAGAGGGGAGGAGTAGAGAGGAGGAGTAGAGAGGAGAGGAGAGGAGTAGAGAGGAGGAGTAGAGAGGAGGAGTAGAGAGGGGAGGAGTAGAGGAGGAGGAGTAGAGGGAGGAGTAGAGGAGGAGGAGAGAGGAGGAGGAGTAGAGAGGAGGAGGAGAGAGAGGAGGAGTAGAGAGGGAGGGAGTAGAGAGGAGGAGTAGAGAGGAGGAGGAGTAGAGAGGAGGAGAAGAGAGGAGGAGAGGAGGAGTAGAGAGGAGGAGGAGTAGAGAGGAGGAGGAGTAGAGAGGAGGAGGAGAGAGAGAGGAGTAGAGAGGAGGAGGAGTAGAGAGGAGGAGTAGAGAGGAGGAGTAGAGAGGAGGAGGAGAAAGGAGGAGTAGAGAGGAGGAGGAGAAAGGAGGAGTAGAGAGGAGGAGGAGAGAGGAGTAGAGAGGAGGAGTAGAGAGGAGGAGTAGAGAGGAGTAGAGAGGAGGAGTAGAGAGGAGGAGGAGTAGAGAGGAGGAGGAGAGAGGAGGAGTAGAGAGGAGGAGGAGAAAGGAGGAGTAGAGAGGAGGAGGAGAGAGGAGGAGGAGGAGAGAGGAGGAGTAGAGAGGAGGAGTAGAGAGGAGTAGAGAGGAGGAGTAGTAGAGAGGAGGAGGACAGAGGAGGAGGAGGAGAGAGGAGGAGTAGAGGGGAGGAGTAGAGAGGAGGAGGAGAGAGGAGGAGGAGTAGAGAGGAGGAGGAGGAGTAGAGAGGAGGAGGAGAGAGGAGGAGTAGAGAGGAGGAGGAGTAGAGAGGAGGAGTAGAGAGGAGGAGGAGGAGAGAGGAGGAGGAGTAGAGAGGAGGAGTAGAGAGGAGGAAGAGTAGAGAGGAGGAGTAGAGAGGAGGAGGAGAGAGGAGGAGTAGAGAGGAGGAGGAGTAGAGAGGAGGAGTAGAAAGGAGGAGTAGAGAGGAGGAGGAGAGAGGAGGAGGAGAGAGGAGGAGTAGAGAGGAGGAGGAGAGAGGAGGAGGAGTAGAGAGGAGGAGGAGGAGTAGAGAGGAGGAGGAGAGAGGAGGAGTAGAGAGGAGGAAGAGTAGAGAGGAGGAGTAGAGAGGAGGAGAGAGGAGGAGTAGAGAGGAGGAGAGAGGAGGAGTAGAGAGGAGGAGAGAGGAGGAGTAGAGAGGAGTAGAGAGGAGGAGTAGAGAGGAGGAGGAGTAGAGAGGAGGAGTAGAGAGGAGGAAGAGTAGAGAGGAGTAGTAGAGAGGAGGAGGAGTAGAGAGGAGGAGGAGAGAGGAGGAGGAGAGAGGAGGAGTAGAGAGGAGGAGGAGAAAGGAGGAGGAGGAGGAGAGAGGAGGAGTAGAGGGGAGGAGTAGAGAGGAGGAGGAGGAGAGAGGAGGAGTAGAGAGGAGGAGTAGAGAGGAGGAGGAGAGAGGAGGAGGAGTAGAGAGGAGGAGGAGAGAGGATGTTCTTTGTAATCCAATCCAACGTTCTAATGTGATTCTAATAGTCGGTTAACATCTCCAGTGTGTTTCAACTGTCTTGTCTCCCTATCAGATGTACCTCCAGATAAACTGTTATGGATCAGAACACTGAGCTGCCTTCATGGAGACACAGCCTGGCTAATCACTGAAAGGAAAGGGAAAGTGGGGATACTAGTCAGTTGAACAACTGAATGCATTCCGCATTTAACCCAACCCCTACGAATCAGAGAGGTGAGGGGCTGCCTTAATCGACATCCACGTCTTGAAGAGACAGTCTGGTTAATCACTGAAGAGACAGTCTGGTTAATCACTGAAGGGACAGTCTGGTTAATCACTGAAGAGACAGTCTGGTTAATCACTGAAGAGACAGTCTGGTTAATCACTGAAGGGACAGTCTGGTTAATCACTGAAGAGACAGTCTGGTTAATCACTGAAGGGACAGTCTGGTTAATCACTGAAGAGACAGTCTGGTTAATCACTGAAGAGACAGTCTGGTTAATCACTGAAGAGACAGTCTGGTTAATCACTGAAGAGACAGTCTGGTTAATCACTGAAGAGACAGTCTGGTTAATCACTGAAGAGACAGTCTGGTTAATCACTGAAGAGACAGTCTGGTTAATCACTGAATAGACAGTCTGGTTAATCACTGAAGAGACAGTCTGGTTAATCACTGAAGAGACAGTCTGGTTAATCACTGAAGAGACAGTCTGGTTAATCACTGAAGAGACAGTCTGGTTAATCACTGAAGAGACAGTCTGGTTAATCACTGAAGAGACAGTCTGGTTAATCACTGAAGAGACAGTCTGGTTAATCACTGAAGAGACAGTCTGGTTAATCACTGAAGAGACAGTCTGGTTAATCACTGAAGAGACAGTCTGGTTAATCACTGAAGAGACAGTCTGGTTAATCACTGAAGAGACAGTCTGGTTAATCACTGAAGAGACAATGGATGTTTCTCAATATGCATATTACCGTACTCCACACTCATTCTCTTGAGTAGGTTATTAGCATGAGAGTATGGAGAACAAATACATTTAACATTTGAGAAGCACTGCACACTGTTGTGTTACTGCATTACCTATAGGACCGTGTGTTGCCAGAACAACAACCTCTCCAACATCAGCAGGACAAAGTAGCTGATCGTGGTCTACAGGAAATGGAGGGGCAAGCCCCCACCCACATCGATGGGGCTGTAGTGGAGCGGGTGGAGAGCTTCAAGTTCCTCTGTGTCCACATCACTAAGAAATTAACATAGTCCATACACACCCACACAGTCGTGAAGAGGGAACAACAGCACCTCTTTCCCCTCAGGAGGCTGAAAAGACATGGAATGGGCCCTCAGATCCTCAATAACTTCTACAGCTGCACCACTGAGAGCATCTTGACTGGCTGGATCCCCGCTTGGTACGGCAACTCCTCGGCATCCAACCGCAATGCACTACAGAGGGTGGTGAGTACGGCCCAGTTGGGGCCGAGCTCCCTGCCATCCAGGAACTCTTTACCAGGCGGAGTCAGAAGGCCCAACATTTTTTCAAAGACTCCAGCCATGCAAGGCATACACTGTTCTATCTGCTACTGCACGGCAAGCGGACCGATGCACCAATCCTGGAACCAACAGAACCCTTAACAGATTCTACCCCCAAGCCATAAGACTGCTAAACAAGACTGCTACATAGATAATCAAATGCTACTGCTACTGTCTATTATTGGTCCTGTTATCTACAGTATATGTACACTACATGACCAACAGTATGTGGACACCTGCTCGTCAAACATCTCATTCCAAAATCATGGGAGTTAATATGGAGTTGGTCCCCCCTTTGCTGCTATAACAGCCTCCACTCTTCAGGGAAGGCTTTCCACTAGATGTTGGAACATTGCTGCGGGGACTTGCTTCCATTCAGCCACAAGAGCATTAGTGAGGTTAGGCACTGATGTTGGGCGATTAGGCCTGGCTCACAGTCAGCAATTCAATTCAAAGTGTTTGATGGGGTTGAGGTCAGGGCTCTGTGCAGGCCAGTCCAGTTCTTCCACACTGATCTCGACAATCCCTTTCTATATGGAACTCGCTTTGTGCATGGGGGCATTGTCATGCTGAAACAGGAAAGTGCCTTCCCCAAACTGTTGCCACAAAGTTGGAAGCACAGAATCATCTAGAATGTCATTAAGATTTTCCTTCACTGGAACTAAGGGGCCCGAACCATGAAAAACAGCCTCAGACCATTATTCCTCCTCCACCAAACTTTACAGTTGGCACTATGCATTGGGGCAGGTAGCGTTCTCCTGGCATCCACCAAACCCAGAATCGTCCGTCAGACTGCCAGATGGTGAAGCGTGATTCATCCCTTCAGAGAACGCGTTTCCGCTGCTCCAGAGTCTAATGGCGGCGAGCTTTACACCACTCCAGCCGACACTGGGCATTGCACATGAACTTAGGAACTTAGGCTTGTGTGCGGCTGCTCGGCCATGGAAACCCATTTCATGAAGCTCCCGACGAACAGTTCTTGTGCTGACGTTGCTTCCAGAGGCAGTTTGGAACTCGGTAGTGAGTGTTGCTGCGAGCTTCTGCACTCTGCGGACCCATTTCACAGCTGAGCCGTTGTTGTTACTAAATGTTTCAACTTCACAATAATAGCACTTACAGTTGACCGGGGCAGCTCTAGCAGGGTAGTAATTACTTGTTGGAAAGGTGGCATCCTATGACGGTGCCAGATTGAAAGTCACTGAACTCTTCAGTAAGGCCATTCTACTGCCAATGTTTGTCTGTGGAGATTGCATGGCTGTGTGCTCGATTTAATACAGCTGTAAGCAACAGGTGTGGCTGAATCCACTAATTTGAAGGGGTGTCCACACACCTTTGTATATATATTGTACATACACTGTAGCTACCTCAATTACCTCGTACCCCTGCACATCAGCTCGGTACAGTGCCTTCAGAACATATTCACACCACTTTACTTCTTCCACACTTTGTTGTGTTACAGCCTGAACTTAAAATTGATACAATTGAGATTTTGTGTCACTGACCTATACACAATACACCATAATGTCAAAGTGGAATTTTGGTTGTAGAACATTTTAGAAATGCAAAGCTGAAATGTCTTGCGTTAACAAGTATTCAACCCCTTTGTTATGGCAAGCCTAAATAAGTTCAGGAGTAAACATGTTATTACCAAATCACATAATAAGTTGCATGGACATTTATTTGAAGAAACTTGAAAAAATTTTACGTGGTTGAGTCATATTTCTGTCCATACTTTTCAGTGAAGCTTGCATCGATGCATCAATGTGTACAAGCGGAGGACGTATCTGAGAACTGCCCTCAAATACTTTGATTTGGACTCATACTCATGTTTAGGAAGAGACATGATGTCTTTGTAACTGTGCAGGTGTTGATGTTTAGGAGGAGACATTATAACAACTCTCTCTCTCTGTTTAGTTCTTCTGGGTGGCAGAAACAGAGAATGTAGTATGTGTGAAATGGAACAGCACCCGTTTACAGCACCCGTTTACAGCACCCGTTTACAGCACCCGTTTACAGCACCCGTTAACAGCACCCATTTACAGCACCCATTTACAGCACCCGTTTACAGCACCCGTTAACAGCACCCGTTAACAGCACCCATTTACAGCACCCATTTACAGCACCCGTTTACAGCACCCGTTAACAGCACCCATTTACAGCACCCATTTACAGCACCCGTTTACAGCACCCGTTTACAGCACCCGTTAACAGCACCCATTTACAGCACCCGTTTACAGCACCCGTTTACAGCACCCATTTACAGCACCCATTTACAGCACCCATTTACAGCACCAGTTTACAGCACCCATTTACAGCACCCATTTACAGCACCCGTTTACAGCACCCGTTTACAGCACCCGTTTACAGCACCCGTTTACAGCACCCGTTAACAGCACCCATTTACAGCACCCATTTACAGCACCCATTTACAGCACCAGTTTACAGCACCCATTTACAGCACCCATTTACAGCACCCGTTTACAGCACCCATTTACAGCACCCGTTTACAGCACCCGTTTACAGCACCCGTTTACAGCACCCGTTTTCACACATCCAGTTACTTCCAGATTAAAGTGATGAAAGAAATAGATGGATGGGCTAAGAGTCACAATATAGCAGAGCTCAGTAGACATCTACACACTGTGTGTTTGTTTTTGGTGTTTGTGGTGTTTGTGGTGTTTTTGGTGTTTGTGGTGTTTGTGGTGTTTGTGGTGTTTGTGGTGTGTACAGACGGGCTTAGACTCACGATGTAGCAGTGTGTGTGTGTGTGTGTGTACGGTGTGAATGTATACTTGTACAGTATGCAAGAGGAAAAGGAAACTCACGATGTAGCAGGGCTCACAGTAGGCCTTCTTCTCCACGGCATAGAAAGGTTTGCCGCGCAGCCTGCCACTGCAGGTCATGCAGATGAAGCAATCCACGTGGAAGACCTGGTCCATGGCGGTACAGCCGGTACCCTCACCCACCACATTATCCCCACAGCTGGCACACCGCCCTGGGGTAGAAGAGGAGAGTTAGACTCCCTGTCCACAGGTGTGTCTGTCTGGCTAAGGGGGGTGTTACAGAAGAAATATAACACACCGAAGTAAAATAGGTTATTCAGGGAAACATATACAAGTGTACACTGCAGGAGACAACAAGATTGTTGTGAGCAAAAAGGAACTCTACAGTTAATGTATAGAAGTTACCATGACAACATGCTCTCTGAACACATGTTAACATGACAACATGCTCTCTGAGCACATGTTAACATGACAACATGTTCTCTGAACACATGTTAACATGACAACATGCTCTCTGAACACATGTTAACATGACAACATACTCTCTGAACACATGTTAACATGACAACATGCTCTCTGAACACGTTAACTGTTTAACTTCAAAAAGTCAAACAGTGGGCAGACGGAGGGGACCCAGGACAGAGCCAATGAGCTGAACCAATTTTTTAACAAGTTCGATACTGGCCCTGTCCACCTCCCCTCCAGCTCCCCAGGCCACACACCCTCACGGTTGTCCCACCCCCCCCTTTGCTCACAACACCTCTGTTGAGACAATCAGCGACCCCACCTCCGCCCCTGCTCCCTCTGGACTGATCTGCAACACCTCCCTTCACCCCACCTCTGGACTGATTTTCAACACCTCCCTTCCCCCCACCTCCCCACCTGAGATGGTGCATCAGGGGAGGGCAGAAGGAGGAGTACAGGAGCACAATCAGTGACTTTGTGTTGTGGTGTGAGCAGAACAACCTTCAGCTCAACATCAGCAAAACAAAGGAGATGGTGGTGGACTTCAAGAGAACCAAGGCCCAAAGGACTGCAGTCCCTATACAGGGGATGGATGTGGAAATGGTTGGGTCATACAAGTTCCTGGGAGTCCATATGGACAACAGGCTGGAATGGGCTGGTAACACCGGGGCCCTGTACAAAAAGGGCCAGAGCCGACTCTACTTTCTGAGGAGGCTTAGGTCCTTCAACGTGTGCAGTAAACTACTGCATACCTTCTACCAGTCTGTGCCATCTTTTTTGCAGTGGTGTGCTGGGGCGCCAACATAAAGGCCGGTGATGCTTCTCGGGTAAATAAGCTGATCAGGAAGGCTAGCTCTGTTTTGGGGATTAGCCTTGACACTCTAGAGGAGGTGGCGGAGAGACGGATCCTGGCCAAACTGCTGGCCATCATGGACAACGTCACCCACCCTCTGCATGCCATGGTTATGATGCAGAGGAACACTTTCAGTCACAGACTGATCCCACCACGGTGTGCCAGAGAGCGCCACAGGAGGTCCTTCCTGCCGGCGGATAGTATACTATATAATGCCTCACTGGGGTGCCGTGCCATCGGCAACATAGACCTGGAACTGTTGTGGTGTTCGGACCTAGTTTAACAATTAGGCATCCATCCGTGAGTAACTCTGGTCTGTAATCACTCATTCCCTCAGGACTTATTCATTCAGGACTGTATATACATATTCATGTACAGTTGTTATATTATATAACGGACAATATTCTAAGTAATTATTGGACTTAACTTACGTAGTCATTCACCCAGGAATGCATATTAGTATCCTGTCAGTTGTATCTTTTTCATTGCTTTTAGTATATCGAATGTGCAATACGTGCATTTATCTGTAATCAAACCCTGCGCACTAAGGACTGTATTTTAAGGGAATTACTATTATTACCCTAAATTATATCATACACACATTTAGCTATTAAAGTATCTCTTCCTGTCATTTACCTGTACAGTTTGTGTAACCATGCAAGTATTCACTTATCTGTAAATATAACTGTATACTTAACTGTACAGCTAATTTAACCATGCAAATATTCACTTACCTGTTCATTTAACCAGTCTGTCTATTAAGTAAACTATTATTACCCTCACTCATATCATATGCACATTTAGCTATTTAAGTATTTCTCTGCCATCGACCTGTATAGTATAGTTAACCATCCAACATCCACCAATGTATAGTGTACATAGTCAGCCAACCACCCATACTATGCAATGTCTTTTTATAGATTTTTTTTGAACTCCAGATATCTTGTATTTCTATACTTTTTCATACTGCCGCTCTATGTATCATGTACCGTGTATCTGTCTTTTGTGTATTTCATTCTGGAATTTTGCACCTGCCCTGTTTTTTCGTAGCTGCTTGACAAAGAAATTTCCCCTCTGGTATCAATAAAGTATCTATCCATCTATCCATCCACCAGACCTCTGAACACACGTTACCATGGCAACACGCTCTCTGAACACACGTTACCATGTCAACACGCTCTCTGAACACACGTTAACATGGCAACACGCTCTCTGAACAAATATTAACATGACAACACGATCTCTGAACAAATATTAACATGACAACACGATCTCTGAACAAATGTTAACATGACAACATGCTCTCTGAACACGTTAACATGACAACATGCTCTCTGAACACATTAACATGACAACACACTCTCTGAACACATGTTAACATGACAACACGCTCTCTGAACACGTTAACATGACAACATTCTCTCACATTAACATGACAACATGCTCTCTGAACACATTAACATGACAACACACTCTCTGAACACATGTTAACATGACAACATGCTATATGATCTCACATTAACATGACAACATGCTCTCTGAACACATTAACATGACAACACACTCTCTGAACACATGTTAACATGACAACATGCTCTATGATCTCACATTAACATGACAACATGCTCTATGATCTCACATTAACATGACAACATGCTCTCTGAACACATTAACATGACAACATGCTCTATGATCTCACATTAACATGACAACATGCTCTCTGAATACATTAACATGACAACACACTCTCTGAACACATGTTAACATGACAACATGCTCTATGAACACATGTTAACATGACAACATGCTCTATGATCTCACATTAACATGACAACATGCTCTCTGAACACGTTAACATGACAACACACTCTCTGAACACATGTTAACATGACAACATGCTCTATGAACACATGTTAACATGACAACATGCTCTATGAACACATGTTAACATGACAACATGCTCTATGATCTCACATTAACATGACAACATGCTCTCTGAACACATTAACATGACAACACACTCTCTGAACACATGTTAACATGACAACATGCTCTATGAACACATGTTAACATGACAACATGCTCTCTGTCATAACTTGAGAGGCAATCATACTGTATACAATAGCATTCTCCTATGAACCAGCTGCTTCCTGTTCACAAGCTAACATCCCTTATCAAAGGGCCTTCAGAGGTATAGTAAGATAAGCAGAAAACTGGAAACAGAACATTACCCATTAAGTTCTAGTTAGGGTTCTATCTAACATTATTGAGTGGACACTGTCTCTCTAGCTCTATCTCTCTCTCTCCACGTCACTTCCTGTTGAACGCGGAACGAGGAAGAGCTTGGTTTTGTTGTTTTGAAAAGTTTGTTGCTTTGAAAGTCTATTGGAAAGTTCTTAGTAGCTAGCTAACTTTTTTATTTGGATCTCACGACGCAGTTGGCATCAATTGCTGGGACTGCTAGTCTCTGTCCAGTGATCCTGCTGACCAAGGATGGGTCTGAGGAGCTATTTGGTGTTGTAGCTAACCTAGCTGCATATCAAGCTAGCAGGGTTTTCTTGAGGGCTTGCTGCTTTTGCAACAGCTAATGGGGATCCAATACAATACTAAATAACATCCCAAATATATATTGTTTTCTTCTTCTTCTTCTTCTTCTTCTTCTTCAGATAATAAAAAAACGTAATATCCTTGGAATGTTCTCCAACATTCACATAATGTTGTTTACAACATCTGTAAAAACTACCACATAACATTCCCCTAACGTTCTCATTAGGTTTCCAGTGAACGTAATAACACAATGTTCCGGTAATGTTCTAAGGACATACTGCCACAACAAAATGTTTAGGCAATAAAAGTGGTTCTGGGGAAGCATTACAGGAACGTTCTGCTAATGTTGATGGAGATGTTATTCAAAACACCCATAACAACAAGCAGGGCATATTCCTACAATGGTCTCATGAAGTTATAGTGTGTCATTATGACATGATGGTTCTAACTTCAGCAATAAAATGTTGGAGCAATAGAAGTTGTTAAAAAAAAAAACATTTCTGGAAAATTATTTTAATGTTGATAGAGATATTACTACTAACACCTACACTGAGTATACAAAACACATGCTCTTTCCATGACATCGATTGACCAGGTGAATCCAGGTGAAAGCTATGATCCCTTATTGATGTCACTTGTTAAATCCACTTCAATCAGTGTAGATGAAGGGGAGGAGACAGGTTAAAGCAGGAATTTGAAGCCTTGAGACATGGAGACATGGAGACATGGAGACATGGAGACATTGAGACATTGAGACATGGAGACATGGAGACATTGAGACATTGAGACATGGAGACATGGAGACATGGAGACATGGAGACATGGAGACTTAAACTGTGTGTCTGCCGTTCTGTTTCTAGATTTAGTTATCCTCTCTTTTGCAAAAGCAAAGACCATAACCTGGAAGTCAGAGTGAAGGAGTAAACCTCTTTATATTGGTGTTAGTCCCACCATTAAACCCCAGTGGCAAAGTGCATTAAACCCAGGGATAACACTCCAACGCTCCGAGGTTTGGTCCCCGCTTGCAGCTATCAACAAAATATGGTAAAACTATGTACAATAAACGTCTAGTAAATTGTCATGTGATTGTAAATACATGCATTTCCACATGGATTGTCGTAAAACTAACTTCCTCAACAGTAAGACAACACATGAAAGGAACCTCCATGGACTGTTCAAAACTTAATTTGAGCATTCTGGGAACATTGGAATAACATTCTAAGAACATTGAGGAATGTTTTGTGTACCCTGATAGAAAGAATGTCATCACAACTGGACAAATGTTGAGTTTTGGGAACCTATCTCTTGTAATGTTCCCACACTGTTCCCACAACCTAATTACATGTTCTGGGAACCATTAAAGAACTCAGAAAGGATGTTCTGTCAACATTCTTACAACATCAAAGGAATGTTTTGTGCACACTGATACAAACATTATCTGAATGTCAGCACAACTGGAAAGTTTTTTAGTTTTGGCAATACAGTCGTGGCCAAAAGTTTTGAGAATGAAAGTATTGGTCTCCACAAAGTTTGCTGCTTCAGTGTTCTTAGATCTTTATGTCAGTAGTTACTATGGTACACTGAAGTGTAATTACAAGTATTCCATAAGTGTCAAAGGCTTTCATTGACAATGACATTCAGTTTATGCAAAGAGTCAATATTTGCAGTGTTGACCCTTCTTTTTCAAGACCTCCGCAATCCGCCCTGGCATGCTGTCAATTAACTTCTGGGCCACATCCTGACTGATGGCAGGCCATTCTTGCATAATCAATGCTTGGAGTTTGTCAGAAGTTGTGGGTTTTTGTTTGTTCACCCGCCTCTTGAGGATCGACCACAAGTTCTCAATGGGATTAAGGTCTGGGGAGTTTCCAGGCCATGGTCCCAAAATGTTCCCCGAGCCACTTAGTTATCACTTTTGCCTTATGGCAAGGTGCTTCATCATGCTGGAAAAGGCATTGGTCGTCACCAAACTGTTCTTGGATGGTTGGGAGAAGTTGCTCTCGGAGGATGTGTTGGTACCACTCTTTATTCATGGCTGTGTTCTTAGGCTAAATTGTGAGTGAGCCCACTCCCTTGGCTGAGAAGCAACCCCACACATGAATGGTCTCAGGATGCTTTACTGTTGGCATGACACAGAACTGATGGTAGCGCTCACCTTGTCTTCTCTGGACAAGGTGTTTTCCGGATGTCCCAAACAATCGGAAAGGGCATTCATCCGAGAAAATGACTCTACCCCAGTCCTCAGCAGTCCAATCCCTGTACTTTTTGCAGAATATCAGTCTGTCCCTGATGTTTTCCTGGAGAGAAGTGGCTTCTTTGCTGCCCTTCTTGACACAAGGCCCCCCTCCAAAAGTCTTCGCCTTACTGTGCGTGCAGATGCACTCACACCTGCCTGCTGCCATTCCTGAGCAAGCTCTGCACTCCCAAAGAGGGACTTTGCAATTAATTGCAATTCATCTGATCCCTCTTCATGACATTCTGGAGTAAATGCAAATTGCCATCATCAACACTGAGGCAGCAAACTTTGTGGAGACCAATACTTGTGTCATTCTCAAAACCTTTGGCCCCTACTGTATATCTCGTCATATCCCCACAATGTTCCCACAAACCAAAGAAATGTGTTAGGAACTATTAAAGAACAGGCGAAATGTGTTACGTAGTTATGTTCTTGTAACATCAGGTGAATGTTTTTTTTACCCTAAAAGAAACATTGTAGAAGCATCCGAACAACTGGACAGTCCCCAAAACATTCTGGGAACAAAATGTGCTCTGGGAATGTTTTTGCAACGTCAGGCGAATGTTTTATACAAACGTTGTATAATCATAAGCACAACTGGACCGTTTTGCCGCCTCCTAACGAATGTTCTGGGAACATTTCACAGAACCAATGTTGAGGTGCTGGCAAGAGAATTGAGCACACTTTAACAGAGACTGGAACACATTACAACAGAGACTGGAACACACCACAACAAAGACCGGAACACAATACAACAGAGACTGAAACCCACCACAACAAAGACTGGAGCACACTACAACAGAGACTGGAGCACAATACAACAGAGACTGAAACCCACAACAACAAACACTGGAGCACACTACAAAAGAGACTGGAGCACAATACAACAGAGGCTGAAACCCACCACAACAAACACAGGAGCACACTACAACAGAGACTGGAGCACAATACAACAGAGACTGAAACCCACCACAACAAAGACTGGAGCACACTACAACAGAGACTGGAGCACACTACAGCTGAGGCTGGAACACACTACAACAGAGACTGGAACACATTACAACAGGGACTGGAACACACTACAGCAGAGACTTGAACACATTACAACAGAGACTGGAACACACTACGGCAGAGGCTGGAACACACTACAACAGAGACTGGAACACACCACAACAGAGACTGGATCACAATACAACAGAGACTGAAACCCACCACAACAGAGACTGGAGCACAATACAACAGAGACTTAAACCCACCACAACAAAGACTGGAGCACACTACAAAAGAGACTGGAGCACACTACAACAGAGACTGAAACCCACTACAGCAGAGACTGGAACACATTACAACAGGGACTGGAACACACTACAGCAGAGACTAGAACACATTACAACAGAGACTGGAATACACTACAGAAGAGACTGGAGCACACTACAACAGAGACTGGAGCACACTACAACAAAGACTGGAGCACACTACAACAGAGACTGGAACACACTACAACAGAGACTGGAACACACTACAACAGAGACTGGAGTACAATACAACAGAGACTGGAGCACACTACAGCTGAGGCTGGAACACACTACAACAGAGACTGGAACACATTACAACAGGGACTGGAACACACTACAGCAGAGACTAGAACACATTACAACAGAGACTGGAACACACTACAGCAGAGGCTGGAACACACTACAACAGAGACTGGAACACACCACAACAGAGACTGGATCACAATACAACAGAGACTGAAACCCACCACAACAAAGACTGGAGCACACTACAACAGAGACTGGAGCACAATACAACAGAGACTTAAACCCACCACAACAAAGACTGGAGCACACTACAAAAGAGACTGGAGCACACTACAACAGAGACTGAAACCCACTACAGCAGAGACTGGAACACATTACAACAGAGACTGGAACACACTACAGCAGAGACTGGAACACATTAAAACAGGGACTGGAACACACTACAGCAGAGACTGGAACACACTACAACAGAGACTGGAGCACACTACAACAAAGACTGGAGCACACTACAACAGAGACTGGAACACACTACAACAGAGACTGGAACACACTACAACAGAGACTGGAACACATTACAACATAGACTGGAACACTTTACAACGGAGACCTGAACCCACTACAACAGAGACTGGAACACATTACAACATAGACTGGAGCACACTACAACAAAGACTGGAGCACACTACAACAGAGACTGGAACACACTACAACAGAGACTGGAACACACTACAACAGAGACTAGAACACATTACAACAGAGACTGGAACACATTACAGCAGAGACTGGAATACACTACAGCAGAGACTGGAGCACACTACAACAGAGACAGGAGCACACTACAACAAAGACTGGAGCACACTACAACAGAGACTGGAACACACTACAACAGAGACTGGAACACACTACAACAGAGACTGGAACACACTACAGCAAAGACTGGAGCACACTACAACAGAGACAGGAGCACACTACAACAAAGACTGGAGCACACTACAACAGAGACTGGAACACACTACAACAGAGACTGGAACACACTACAACAGAGACTGGAACACATTACAACATAGACTGGAACACATTACAACAGAGACTGGAACCCACTACAACAGAGACTGGAACACATTACAACAGAGACTGGAACACATTACAACAGAGACTGGAACCCACTACAACAGAGACTGGAACACACTACAACAGAGACTGGAACACATTACAACCAAGACTGGAACACACTACAACAAACACTGGAGCACACTACAACAGAGACTGGAGCACAATACAACAGAGACTGAAACCCACCACAACAAAGACTGGAGCACACTACAACAGAGACTGGAGCACAATACAACAGAGACTTGAGCACACTACAGCTGAGGCTGGAACACACTACAACAGAGACTGGAACACATTACAACAGGGACTGGAACACACTACAGCAGAGACTGGAACACATTACAACAGAGACTGGAACACACTACAGCAGAGGCTGGAACACACTACAACAGAGACTGGAACACACCACAACAGAGACTGGATCACAATACAACAGAGACTGAAACCCACCACAACGAAGACTGGAGCACACTACAACAGAGACTGGAGCACAATACAACAGAGACTTAAACCCACCACAACAAAGACTGGAGCACACTACAAAAGAGACTGGAGCACACTACAACAGAGACTGAAACCCACTACAGCAGAGACTGGAACACATTACAACAGAGACTGGAACACACTACAGCAGAGACTGGAACACATTACAACAGGGACTGGAACACACTACAGCAGAGACTGGAACACATTACAACAGAGACTGGAATACACTACAGCAGAGACTGGAACACACTACAACAGAGACTGGAGCACACTACAACAAAGACTGGAGCACTCTACAACAGAGACTGGAACACACTACAACAGAGACTGGAACACACTACAACAGAGACTGGAACACATTACAACATAGACTGGAACAAATTACAACAGAGACTGGAACCCACTTCAACAGAGACTGGAACACATTACAACATAGACTGGAACACATTACAACAGAGACTGGAACCCACTACAACAGATACTGGAAGAAACTACAACAGAGACTGGAACACACTACAACAGAGACTGGAACACATTACAACCAAGACTGGAACACACTACAGCAGAGACTGGAACCCACTACACCACAGACTGGAACACATTACAACATAGACTGGAACACATTACAACAGAGACTGGAACCCACTACAACAGAGACTGGAACACATTACAACAGAGACTGGAACAGACCTATTAGGCCACAGCAACTGATACTACTAGTCCTAGCCTAACCCTACCCAACTCATACTACTAGTCCTAGCCTAACCCTAACCAACTCATACTACTAGTCCTAGCCTAACCCTAACCAACTCATACTACTAGTCCTAGCCTAACCCTAACCAACTCATACTACTAGTCCTAGCCTAACCATAACCAACTCATACTACTAGTCCTAGCCTAACCCTAACCAAGTCATACTACTAGTCCTAGCCTATCCCTAACCAACTCATACTACTAGTCCTAGCCTAACCCTAACCAACTCATACTACTAGTCCTAGCCTAACCCTAACCAACTCATACTACTAGTCCTAGCCTAACCCTAACCAACTCATACTACTAGTCCTAGCCTAACCCTAACCAAGTCATACTACTAGTCCTAGCCTATCCCTAACCAACTCATACTACTAGTCCTAGCCTAACCCTAACCAACTCATACTACTAGTCCTAGCCTAACCCTAACCAACTCATACTACTAGTCCTAGCCTAACCCTAACCAACTCATACTACTAGTCCTAGCCTAACCCTAACCAACTCATACTACTAGTCCTAGCCTAACCCTAACCAACTCATACTACTAGTCCTAGCCTAACCCTAACCAACTCATACTACTAGTAGTGCCCACAACTCTTAAAAGGAGGGATGAAAGGTGATGAGATACTAAACTTGTAAGAGAGAAAGCAGCAGCTATATTCAAGACAGCTCTTTCTTTGAACTGGCCATAATCACCACTTGATCAGATCTCACCAGCTATAGATCTAACAGATCAACTAGGACTATTGATCTGTAATCAAGTGTCTGATGAAGTAAGGCTTTCTACCAAAGCCAAGGGAAACGGACACTAAGAACACTTCATTTCCAGGCCTGATAGCATCTCAAGGGAACGTCTGAGTTGTTCCTTTATATCAGCGGTTGAAAGGGCCAACAACTGAACACATCTGAGGCCTTGGCTGGAGTTGATTCTGGGCTATTTAAGATGGTATCATTGGGTATTGCTATAATTAATATTATTGACCATCCTGCTATAGCTTCAATGCACATACTGTAGACCTGTATTTATACCTACATCAATTAACAGATTTTATTCAAATAAATTATCTCCAAACTATACTATCTGTTTAATTGAGTCAAATAAAATAAAGTGTGACACTCCCTTATATCCTAGATAAATCCTTTCTTAAAACAACCTCTCTGCATCACATAAGTGTGACACAGTGACACGGCCAACATGGATTAGAAAAAGTCAAACAGTCTGTTCATGTTTAAATGATAAACAGACTAAAACATTGTAGTCTCTGTTTCTGTCTTGTCTTTGTGTTTGAGGGCAAAGTAGTGAGCTGATATTATTGCTCCAGAAAGAGACAGATTGCATATTGTGGCAAACGATATTTTAATATTTTTAATTGACTTGAAGATATCTTTAATTGAGTTTAAGATGTCCCCAACTCGATGAGAACTTTATCTTCAACCCAATTAATGACACTAGCAATTTAATTAGCGATATCTTACAATAATGAGGTTTTAGAAAATATATCTGACAATGTTTTCTCTAAAGACGGATAGAATCTCTGCAGCAAAGAAAGAAGAAAAAAATAAAGTATTTTTTGATTTCAGTTTTTATCTTTTTGATTTGGTGCTGATTGACTGTCTGTTCTGAATGGTGGATCATGAACCGTGTTACAGACACACAGACAGGATGGAAACAGGGGTATCAGACGCTGTGTCTGTCTGTCTGTGTGTGTCTCTGTATGTGTTAGAGGGTGTGTCTGCGCACATGTGTGAGTGTGTCCATTTGTGTGTGTGTGTGTGTGTGTGTGTGTGTGTGTGTGTGTGTGTGTGTGTGTGTGTGTGTGTGTGTGTGTGTGTGTGTGTGTGTGTGTGTGTGTGTGTGTGTGTGTGTGTGTGTGTGTGTGTGTGTGTGTGTACATAGGGGAATATATTGGAATCAGATGTCGCTACAGCTCTACATTTTAACAGTTCCACTTCCTGTGTTTCCATCATATCACAATCAAACAGAGAGGGGCTGCATCTGTTTCCGGTTTCACAATCAGGTGAACCTTGGGAAGTGATTAAATAGCTCTGATTTGTAGCTTGACTACTCAGCCTGATAATAGTAATGTCTAGATAACAGGTTATATTATTAGGACATACTTCGCAGGGATATTACTGTTGCAATAAGAAAGATGGCAGTTTAAATAAACACTGAGGGTTGTAATATCAGATACAGTTTAAATAAACACTGAGAGATGTAATATCAGATACAGTTTAAATAAACACTGAGAGATGTAATATCAGATACAGTTTAAATAAACACTGAGGGTTGTAATATCAGATACAGTTTAAATAAACACTGAGGGTTGTAATATCAGATACAGTTTAAATAAACACTGAGAGATGTAATATCAGATACAGTTTAAATAAACACTGAGAGATGTAATATCAGATACAGTTTAAATAAACACTGAGGGTTGTAATATCAGATACAGTTTAAATAAACACTGAGGGTTGTAATATCAGATACAGTTTAAATAAACACTGAGGGTTGTAATATCAGATACAGTTTAAATAAACACTGAGGGTTGTAATATCAGATACAGTTTAAATAAACACTGAGGGTTGTAATATCAGATACAGTTTAAATAAACACTGAGGGTTGTAATATCAGATACAGTTTAAATAAACACTGAGGGTTGTAATATCAGATACAGTTTAAATAAACACTGAGGGTTGTAATATCAGATACAGTTTAAATAAACACTGAGGGTTGTAATATCAGATACAGTTTAAATAAACACTGAGGGTTGTAATATCAGATACAGTTTAAATAAACACTGAGGGTTGTAATATCAGATACAGTTTAAATAAACACTGAGGGTTGTAATATCAGATACAGTTTAAATAAACACTGAGGGTTGTAATATCAGATACAGTTTAAATAAACACTGAGGGTTGTAATATCAGATACAGTTTAAATAAACACTGAGGGTTGTAATATCAGATACAGTTTAAATAAACACTGAGGGTTGTAATATCAGATACAGTTTAAATAAACACTGAGGGTTGTAATATCAGATACAGTTTAAATAAACACTGAGGGTTGTAATATCAGATACAGTTTAAATAAACACTGAGGGTTGTAATATCAGATACAGTTTAAATAAACACTGAGAGATGTAATATCAGATACAGTTTAAATAAACACTGAGGGTTGTAATATCAGATACAGTTTAAATAAACACTGAGGGTTGTAATATCAGATACAGTTTAAATAAACACTGAGAGATGTAATATCAGATACAGTTTAAATAAACACTGAGGGTTGTAATATCAGATACAGTTTAAATAAACACTGAGAGATGTAATATCAGATACAGTTTAAATAAACACTGAGAGATGTAATATCAGATACAGTTTAAATAAACACTGAGAGATGTAATATCAGATACAGTTTAAATAAACACTGAGGGTTGTAATATCAGATACAGTTTAAATAAACACTGAGAGATATAATATCAGATACAGTTTAAATAAATACTGAGAGTTGTTTTGGCAGATAGAGTTTAAATAAACATATACTTTCTAATTGTTAATTGGAACAATGACATTTGAGGCTTTAAATAAAACACAGCATTTCTGTAGGACAGATGACAAAAAAAAGTTGACTACTCTCTAAACTTTCTAAAATTGCTATGGTTTTAAATCCATTTGGCAAACATCCTCATTCAGGGTGACTTCCAGTGTGAGTTTACACAAACAGGCCCAGCTATCGTGTTTCATCTGGTTACACCAGCCTTCTATCTGCACCTCAATTACTGACACACACACACACACACACCTCAAATATGGAGGCTGTGTTACCTACTGTACGGTATGAGAACGGTACGGGAGAGATTAAACAAACTAGAGATGGCGCGTCTCGAGGGGATGTGTGGGTGTCAACGGAATCACAGGCTGGTAATCACTT
>CM042393.1:1905239-1917739 GCA_023634145.1 Thymallus thymallus
CAACCAAACTGCCGCAAACAAAATATTTGTCAACAATGCCTCTTGCACCGTCTGAGTCGGGGGTTTGTTTTGAGAACTCAACTGTACTTTTTTGGGTCTCATCCGTAGACTCTCTCCGTACTGTTTCACATGATTCTTACATACAGTGGGGAGAACAAGTATTTGATACACTGCCGATTTTGCAGGTTTTCCTACTTACAAAGCATGTAGAGGTCTGTAATTTTTATCATAGGTACACTTCAACTGTGAGTGACGGAATCTAAAACAAAAATCCAGAAAATCACATTGTATGATTTTTAAATAATTAATTGGGATTTTATTGCATGACATAAGTATTTGATCACCTACCAACCAGTAAGAATTCCGGCTCTCACAGACCTGTTAGTTTTTCTTTAAGAAGCCCTCCTGTTCTCCACTCATTACCTGTATTAACTGCACATGTTTGAACTCGTTACCTGTATAAAAGACACCTGTCCACACACTCAATCAAACAGACTCCAACCTCTCCACAATGGCCAAGACCAGAGAGCTGTGTAAGGACATCAGGGATAAAATTGTAGACCTGCACAAGGCTGGGATGGGCTACAGGACATAAACGATAGACGTTTTTTTATCGTCATACGATATATATCGTCATATCGCCCAGCCCTACCCCTATACTAAATTATGACATCACACCCCCCATACTAAATTATGACATCACACCCCCCTACTAAATTATGACATCACACCCCCATACTAAATTATGACATCACACCCCCATACTAAATTATGACATCACACCCCCCTTACTAAATTATCACATCACACCCCCGTAATAAATTATGACATCACACCCCCCAATCTAAATTATGACATCACACCCCCCTTACTAAATTATGACATCACACCCCCCATACTAAATTATGACATCACACTCCCCATACTAAATTATGACATCACACCCCCGTAATAAATTATGACATCACACCCCCAATCTAAATTATGAAATCACACCCCCCATACTAAATTATGACATCACACCCACGTACTAAATTATGACATCACACCCACATACTAAATTATGACATCACACCCCCCATACTAAATAATGGCATCTCACCCCCCATACTAAATTATGACATCACACCCCCGTAATAAATTATGACATCACACCCCCCATACTAAATTATGGCATCTCACCCCCCATACTAAATTATGGCATCTCACCCCCCATACTAAATTATGGCATCTCACCCCCCATACTAAATTATGGCATCTCACCCCCATACTAAATTATGGCATCTCAACACCATACTAAATTATGACAAGGCATCTCAACCCCATACTAAATTATGACAAGGCATCTCAACCCCATAATAAATTAGGACAAGGCATCTCAACCCCATAATAAATTAGGACAAGGCATCTCAACCCCATAATAAATTATGACAAGGCATCTCAACCCCATACTAAATTATGACAAGGCATCTCAACCCCATAATAAAATATGACAAGGCATCTCAACCCCATAATAAATTAGGACAAGGCATCTCAACCCCATAATAAATTAGGACAAGGCATCTCAACCCCATAACAAATTATGACAAGGCATCTCAACACCATACTAAATTATGACAAGGCATCTCAACCCCATACTAAATTATGACAAGGCATCTCAACACCATACTAAATTATGACAAGGCATCTCAACCCCATACTAAATTATGACAAGGCATCTCAACCCCATACTAAATTATGACAGTGCAGTAATATCTAAGAAGTATTACACAATATATACCCAAAACACACAAATTGAATTTGGACTATATACATACATATATGGACAAGCGACAAGGACTAAGATACCGTAGAATAGTATAGAATAGATAGATAGATGATAGATCCACCCCTCTCCTCCTCCACCCCTCTCCTCCTCCACCCCTCCTTCTACCCCTAACCGTTACATGTAGGATCTATGTAGTAATATTATTCAAATCAGAAATGCCATGTGAATGGCTAGTTATAGCCTAATTTTAACTACAGTGGCAAGAAAAAGTATGTGAACCCTTGGAATGACCTGGATTTCTGAATAAATTGGTCATAACATTTGATCTGATCATCATCTAGGTCACAACAATAGACAAACACAATATGCTTAAACTAATAACACAAAAATTATTGTATTTTTCTTGTCTATATTCAATACATAATTTAAACATTCAGAGTGTAGTTTGGAAAAAGTATGTGAACCCCTGGGCTAATGACTTCTCCAAAAGCTAATTGGAGTCAAGAGTCAGTTAACCTGGAGTCCAGCCAATGAGATGAGAGTAGAGATGTAGGTTAGAGCTGCCCTGCCCTGCCCTTGCTGTTCACAGGAAGCATTGGATGATGTGAACCATGCCTCGAACAGAGGAGATCTCAGAAGACCTAAGATTAAGAATTGTTGACTTGCATAAAGCTGGAAAGGGTTACAAAAGTATCTCTAAAAGCCTTGATGTTCATCAGTCCAAGGTAAGACAAAATGTATTTAAATGGAGAAAGTTCAGCACTGCTGCTACTCTCCCTAGGAGTGGCCGTCCTGCAAAGATGACTGCAAGAGCACAGAACGCTCATTGAGGTGAAAAACAGTGTCAGCTAAAGACTTACATAAATCTCTGAAACATGCTAACATCTCTGTTGATGAGTATACGATACGTAAAACACTTAACAAGAATGGTGTTCATGGGAGGACACCACGGAAGAAGTTACTGCTGTCCAAAAAAAACCTTGCTGCACATCTGAAGTTCGCAAAAGAGCACCTGGATGTTCCACAGCGCTACTGGCAAAATATTCTGTGGACAGATGAAACTAAAGTTGAGTTGTTTGGAAGGAACACACAACACTATGTGTGGAGAAAAAAAGGCACAGCACACCAACATCAAAACCTCATCCCAACTGTAAAGTATGGTGGAGGGAGTATCATGGTTTGGGGCTGCTTTGCTGCCTCAGGGCATGGACAGCTTGCTATCATCGACGGAAAAATGTATTCCGCCAATTGAAGCTCAACAGAAGTTGGGTGATGCAACAGGACAAAAACCCAAAACACAGAAGTAAATCAACAACAGAATGGCTTCAACAGAAGGAAATTTCCCTGGATGGATGGATGGATGGATGGATGGATGGACGGATGGATGCCTGGATGGATGGATAGATAGATGCTTCCACTTCCAGTAGCAGGGGCTGAATGGTGTTGAAGGCACTGGAGAAGCGAGGACTAACCTTTCCAGGGTCTTCATGATGTGGGATGTTAGAGCTACAGGTCTGAAGTGGGGTGCACCTTCTTGGGCCCTGGGACGAGGCAGGATGTTTTCCACAGCACAGGGACCCTTCCCAGGCTCAGGCTAAGGTTGAAGGGTCGCTGGATTATTCCACACAGTTGGTCAGCACAGACCCTAAGCACCCTTGGGCTGATGCCATCAGGGCCCGCTGCTTTCCACTGATGTAGTCTCTCCAGCTCTCTCTTCACCAGCCCAGGTGGGGGGGTGGGGGGAAGGGGGGTGTTGAGGATCAGTCCAGAGGGAGCAGGGGCGGAGGTGGGGTCGCTGATTGTCTCAACAGAGGTGTTGTGAGCAAAGTGGGGGTGGGACAACCGTGAGGGTGTGTGGCCTGGGGAGCTGGAGGGGAGGTGGACAGGGCCAGTATCGAACCTGTTAAAAAATTGGTTCAGCTCATTGGCTCTGTCCTGGGTCCCCTCTGTCTGCCCACTGTTTGACTTTTTGAAGCCAGTGATATTTCTCATACACTTCCACACCTCTCTCACCTGGCTCTGCCTCAGCTTGTCCTCCATCTTCTCCTTATACCCTCTCTTCCCCTCAGCAATCCGCAACTTCAGCTCCCTCTGGACGCATTTCAATTTGTCCCTGTCCCCGTCCTTGAAGGCCCACTTCTTCTCATTCAGAAGGGCATTCAGGTCGCTGGTGACGCAGGGTTTATTATATTTCACATTAGCATATAACAAGTCCAGAGTTGTATTATTCCTGGTTGGGCACTTCAAAAAACTGTTTGAACGTGGGCAGCGTTGAAGAGAGAGATGCATGGTTAAAATCCCCCGAAATGGCAAAGAAAGCACTGGGAAGCGCTGTCTGTAACCTCGCGATAAAATTGTTGATGACGTTACATGCTGTGTTTGCGTCAGCGGAGGGCGGGATGTAAACAATAACAGCATTTGCCGCCGTGAATTCCCTCGGCAAATAGTAGGGTCTCATGCTAATGGCTAACAGCTCAATGTCCGGGCTACAAAACTGTTCCTTAAGAGTAATATGTCTCGGATTACACCATCTGTTGTTAAATAAAACAGCCAGCCCCCCTCCCTTACCCTTACCAGAAGAAACACTATCCCTGTCCGCTCTGATGGTCTTGAAACCACCGATAGTTACGTTCTCTATGGGGGATGTTATCATTCAGCCAAGTCTCAGCTCGTCCATCTTGTTATGCAGCGATCTCACGTTACCCATAATGATCGACGGTATAGTCGGCTTGTACTTCCTTACACTTCAATCCCGCCCTGTGTCCACACTGTCGCCTTTTCAACTCGTCCGGAATATCGAACTTTTCCCATGGGTGCAGCAGCGCTGCGTGTGCTAAATCCAGGAGCTGGGCTCGGTTGTAAATAATTGAGGACTCGCGTGTACTTTCGGCACTGAGAAAAATAAAAAGTGCCTCAGTGATAAAAAGGACCGCTAAAACCTTCGTAAAACAGTAGCACTCCATAATCCTGAACTATTATAGTTCAACTATTGCAAAAAAACTCAAACAATTTACGGGCCCCGGTGTTACCAGCCCATTCCAGCCTGCTGTCCACATGGACTCCCAGGAACTTGTATGAACCAACCATTTCCACATCCATCCCCTGTATAGGGACTGCAGTCGGTTGGGCCTTGGTTCTCCTGAAATCCACCACCATCTGCTGATGTTGAGCTGAAGGTGGTTTTGCTCACACCACACCACAAAGTCATTGATTGTGCTCCTGTACTCCTCCTCCTGCCCACCCCTGATGCACCTTACAATTGCGAAGTCATCCGAGAACATCTGCAGGTGGCATGTTTCAAAGTTATAACTGAAGTCCGAGGTGTAGAGGGTGAACAGGAAGGGGGACAGGACCGTTCCCTGGGGGGCCCCTGTGTTGCTCACTGCCTGTTCTGACATACAGCTCTGTAGCCGCACAAATTGTGGCCTACCTGTCAGGTAGTCCGTAACCGAGGAGACTAAGGGTGCTTCCACTTTCATCCTCCTCATCTTCTCACCCAGTAGCAGGGGCTGAATGTGTTGTCCAGGTGAGAGTACGGACATCTATTGTATATCATGAACATGTGTACATAAACAACAGTGACCTATACCCATAGCTGGGGGGACACTTTCTGTTCTGATATTATTCTATCCTGACACTTTCTGTTCTGATATTATTCTATTTGGACACTTTCTGTTTTGATATTGCTACTTCTAGTAACCACTTCACTGTACCGTTTACACCCTCTGTATCCTGTGCATGTAAAAACTAAACTTAGATTGTATTTGATATAGTGTGTGTTTACCAGAGACTATAATGTGAAGAACAACACGACCTGCACCAAAGTCAGATTAAGATATAGCCCTATTGTAGGCCACTACTTTCCCCACTTTTAGTCTTGAAATCGTTGGTTGTTTACTACACTACTCACTCTGTTTAGCACATGACCTCACATGTGACTCCTTAAAGAGATGGGTGAGGCTAAGGCTTAAGAGGGTGTAAACGATGCTGAATGGGTGGGGCTAAGGCTTAAGAGGGTGTAAACAATGCTGAATGGGTGGGGCTAAGGCTTAAGAGGGTGTAAACGATGCTGAATGGGTGGGGCTAAGGCTTAAGAGGGTGCAAACGATGCTGAATGGGTGGGGCTAAGGCTTAAGAGGGTGTAAACGATGCTGAATGGGTGGGGCTAAGGCTTAAGAGGGTGTAAACGATGCTGAATGGGTGGGGCTAAGGCTTAAGAGGGTGTAAACGATGCTGAATGGGTGTGGACAAAGAAGAGCTCTCCAGTAGGTGTACCAAAACATTCACAGGCTATTTTGTCAAAAGTGGCAGGGCCGGACCTCCCATTAGGAAAGATTATGCGATCGCCTATGGCGGCACTTGAATTTGGGGTGACAGATTTTTGTCTCGCCTAGGGCGGCAGAACATCCGGCCTTGCAAAGTGGGGTTACAAGTTAATCAACTTTCAAAGCAGAATTACTTTCCCATTGTTCCTCAACTGCAGTGTATGATATACCATTTTCTAGCTATGAGTTTTATCCAATGTAAAAAACACCACTTCACATTTTGCTACACAGGAGCAAATCCAGGTGGTGGGTCACACACCTTATTAGGCTCAGCCTATAGTGCATTTGAATTAACTTTTAGAAAGACGGGTTTGGCCAGAGTCTGTGGCTTCAGGCTCATGCGATGGTCTCTGGAGAGCAGGCCAGCAGCAGAGAATATCCTCTCCACACTTGCAGAGCCACTGGGGATACTAAACCCCCTTTTAACCACTCTTGCCAGGCCGGGCAGAGATGCAGAGTTTTTTTTTTTAAGTATTTTTTGTAGGTAGGCCTAAGGTTTTTATGAAAAATAACCCAATCAAAATGGGAAGCTCCTTGAAAGAGGTAATATGTGATAATAGCTTATTGTATAGGTAACAGAACTAAATGAATTAAACTTTAAGAGATCCACATTTTTGTTTATAAATACTTTGCTACAATGACACATTTAGCTAGCTACCCACCTCATTCCTTTCTGTTAGTATGTACACGTCGTAATGACACATTTAGCTAGCATATACTATTTGGCGCCGCCCTGAGTGGTCGCCTGTTAAGCAGCTCCCGTTGTTCGTGCATTAATTGTTGTTTTAGTTCGTTTTAGTTCGTTTTCTTTCGTCTATTTTCGTCTATTTTCTTTAGTTTTATTTTTTATTTTGCTACAGTTGAACTATAATAGTTCAGGATTATGGATTTTATCGCAGCTGAACGTCGACAGGAGTCGTCAACTGTTATTGTTTACAACCGAGCCCAGCTCCTGGATTTAGCCCACGCAGCGCTGCTGCTCCCCGGGGAAAAGTTTGATATTCCGGACGAATTGAAAAGACGACGCCGTGGATGCAGGGCGGGATTGAAATGTAAGGCAAAGCGGAGGAGGTTCAAGTACAAGCCGGCTATACCGTCTATTATTATGGGCAATGTTAGGTGTCTACATAACAAGATGGATGAGTTGGCGGGACTTGTTCGTGGACAAAGGATTTATCGGGAAACGAGCCTAATGTGTTTTACTGAGACTTGGCTGAACGACAACATCCCCATACAGAACGTCACTATCGACGGTTTCCAGACCATGAGAGCGGACAGGGATCGCGTCTCTTCCGGTAAGAGTAAGGGTGGTGGGCTGGCTTTAGATAGATAGATAGATAGATAGATAGATAGGTACTTTATTGATCCCCCGGGGGGGAAATTTCATTATCAAGCAGCTACAACAAAAACACAGGGCAGGTGCAAAATGCCACAACGAAAGTACACAAAAGACAGATACACGATACATGATACATAGAGCGGCAGTATGAAAAAGTATAGAAATACAGGATATCTGGAGTGCAAAAAAAAAGCTATAAAAGGACATTGCATAGTATGAGTGGTTGGCTGAATATGTACACTATACATTGGTGGATGTTGGATGGTTAACTATACTATACAGGTTGATGGCAGAGAAATACTTCAGTAGCTAATGCGTATGATATGAGCGAGGGTAATAATAGTTTACTTAATAGACAGACTGGGTAAATGAACAGGTAAGTGAAATTTTTGCATGGTTAAATTAGCTGTACAGTTAGGTATACAGTTATATTTACAGATAAGTGAATACTTGCATGTTTACACAAACTGTACAGGTAAATGACAGGAAGAGATACTTTAATAGCTAAATGTGTGTATGATATCATTGGGGTAATAATAGTAATTCCCTTAAAATACAGTCCTTAGTGCGCAGGGTTTAATTACAGACAACTGCACTTATTGCACATTTGATATACTAAAAGCAATGAGAAAAGGTGCAACTGGCAGGATACTAATATGCATTCCTGAGTGAATGCATGTGAACATATTACACCATCATGCTTTCGTGTCCTTCCAGATTCCACAATGATTCTTTAGTTGTGGACATTACATCACCACACTCCCCCTCTAGCTCTTGATCCTCATATATGTAAGTCACCTTGAGGAGTTGTGAGGGTGGAATTGGGAGAGAGGAGTTGTGAGAGTATAGTTGTGAGCGTGGAGTTGAGAGGAATTGTGAAGGTGGAGTTTGGAGAGAAGAGTTGTGAGGGTGGAGTTTGGAGAGAGGAGTTGTGAGGGAGGAGTTGGGAGAGAAGAGTTGTGAAGGTGGAGTTGTGAGGGTGGAGTTATGAGAGAGGAGTTGTGAGGGTTTAGGGGAATAAGTCAAGGCAGCACAGAGGTTAAAACATTTCACTCTGACACATTCTACTAGTAATGTTATGACACACACACAAGTAACATCATCTACATCTAAAAGAAAAGTCACTCCTTACAGTTTGCCGAGGGCAACTAACTGACTGACTGAGTAATATGCAAATGCAGTCAACCAGAGTATCTAGGACAATGCACAAAGCTGTCTGAACTGAAAGAAGCAAGGCCATTTAATACATTAACTTGGGAGGGAGCTTTCATTGTCTTTTAAAGAAATACAGACATCTGCATTAGAGCACGCCTCTGTGGGCTCAAACTTTTCCTCTAACCCAATTACCTCGGTTAATGTTCTCTGACCCGCTCATACCTTCCTCTGACTAAGTAGCTACAGCTAGCTGCTCCCTCTTTCTGTCTTTACAGTAGCTAGCTGCTCCCTCTTTCTGTCTTTACAGTAGCTAGCTGCTCCCTCTTTCTGTCTTTACAGTAGCTAATTGCTCCCTCTGTCTGTATTTACAGTAGCTAGCTGCTACCTCTGTCTGTCTTTACAGTAGCTAGCTGCTCCCTCTTTCTGTCTTTACAGTAGCTAACTGCTCCCTCTGTCTGTCTTTACAGTAGCTAGCTGCTCCCTCTGTCTGTCTTTACAGTAGCTAGCTGCTCCCTCTGTCTGTCTTTACAGTAGCTAGCTGCTCCCTCTTTCTGTCTTCACAGTAGCTAGCTGCTCCCTCTTTCTGTCTTTACAGTAGCTAGCTGCTCCCTCTGTCTGTCTTTACAGTAGCTATCTGCTCCCTCTGTCTGTATTTACAGTAGCTAGCTGCTCCCTCTGTCTGTCTTTACAGTAGCTAGCTGCTCCCTCTGTCTGTCTTTACAGTAGCTAGCTGCTCCCTCCCTCTGTATTTACAGTAGCTAGCTGCTACCTCTGTCTGTCTTTACAGTAGCTAGCTGCTCCCTCTGTCTGTCTTTACAGTAGCTAGTTGCTCCCTCCCTCTGTCTTTACAGTAGCTAGCTGCTCCCTCTGTCTGTCTTTACAGTAGCTAGCTGCTCCCTCTGTCTGTCTTTACAGTAGCTAGCTGCTCCCTCTGTCTGTATTTACAGTAGCTAGCTGCTACCTCTGTCTGTCTTTACAGTAGCTAGCTGCTCCCTCTGTCTGTCTTTACAGTAGCTAGCTGCTCCCTCTTTCTGTCTTTACAGTAGCTAGCTGCTCCCTCTTTCTGTCTTTACAGTAGCTAGCTGCTCCCTCTGTCTGTCTTTACAGTAGCTAGATAATCCCTCTGTCTGTCTTTACAGTAGCTAGCTGCTCCCTCTGTCTGTCTTTACAGTAGCTAGCTGCTCCCTCCCTCTGTATTTACAGTAGCTAGCTGCTACCTCTGTCTGTCTTTACAGTAGCTAGCTGCTCCCTCTGTCTGTCTTTACAGTAGCTATCTGCTCCCTCTGTCTGTCTTTACAGTAGCTAGCTGCTCCCTCTGTCTGTCTTTACAGTAGCTAGCTGCTCCCTCTGTCTGTCTTTACAGTAGCTAGCTGCTCCCTCTGTCTGTATTTACAGTAGCTAGCTGCTACCTCTGTCTGTCTTTACAGTAGCTAGCTGCTCCCTCTGTGTGACTTTACAGTAGCTAGCTGCTCCCTCTGTCTGTCTTTACAGTAGCTAGCTGCTCCCTCTGTCTGTCTTTACAGTAGCTAGCTGCTCCCTCTGTCTGTCTTTACAGTAGCTAGCTGCTCCCTCTGTCTGTATTTACAGTAGCTAGCTGCTCCCTCTGTCTGTCTTTACAGTAGCTAGCTGCTCCCTCTGTCTGTCTTTACAGTAGCTAGCTGCTCCCTCTGTCTGTCTTTACAGTAGCTAGCTGCTCCCTCTGTCTGTCTTTACAGTAGCTAGCTGCTCCCTCTGTCTGTCTTTACAGTAGCTAGCTGCTCCCTCTGTCTGTCTTTACAGTAGCTAGCTGCTCCCTCTGTCTGTCTTTACAGTAGCTAACTGCTCCCTCTGTCTGTCTTTACAGTAGCTAGCTGCTCCCTCTGTCTGTCTTTACAGTAGCTAGCTGCTCCCTCTGTCTGTCTTTACAGTAGCTAGCTGCTCCCTCTGTCTGTCTTTACAGTAGCTAGCTGCTCCCTCTGTCTGTCTTTACAGTAGCTAGCTAATCCCTCTGTCTGTCTTTACAGTAGCTAGCTGCTCCCTCTGTCTGTCTTTACAGTAGCTAGCTAATCCCTCTGTCTGTCTTTACAGTAGCTAGCTAATCCCTCTGTCTGTCTTTACAGTAGCTAGCTGCTCCCTCTGTCTGTCTTTACAGTAGCTAGCTGCTCCCTCTGTCTGTCTTTACAGTAGCTAGCTGCTCCCTCTGTCTGTCTTTACAGTAGCTAGCTAAAGTAGCTAGCTGCTCCCTCTCTGTCTTTACAGTAGCTAGCTGCTCCCTCTGTCTGTCTTTACAGTAGCTAGCTGCTCCCTCTGTCTGTCTTTACAGTAGCTAACTGCTCCCTCTGTCTGTCTTTACAGTAGCTAGCTGCTCCCTCTGTCTGTCTTTACAGTAGCTAGCTGCTCCCTCTGTCTGTCTTTACAGTAGCTAGCTGCTCCCTCTCTGTCTTTACAGTAGCTAGCTGCTCCCTCTGTCTGTCTTTACAGTAGCTAGCTGCTACCTCTGTCTGTCTTTACAGTAGCTAGCTGCTCCCTCTGTCTGTCTTTACAGTAGCTAGCTGCTCCCTCTGTCTGTCTTTACAGTAGCTAGCTAAAGTAGCTAGCTGCTCCCTCTCTGTCTTTACAGTAGCTAGCTGCTCCCTCCCTCTGTATTTACAGTAGCTACTGCGTCCCAAATGGCACCCAATTCCCTAACTATGTAGTGCAAGGACCCATAGAGTGCCATTTGGGCCATGCCTCCTCTGCCCTTACAGTAGCTACTGGACCGTGGTGTCTTCCAGCTGACATTATGATGATAAATGTTAAAGTCTCCATTCTCTAACCACTCTTCGCTTATCATCAAACAAAGACTATAGCACAGAAAGAGAGAAGATGAGAGGCTCTCAAGAGTGTTCAATAGTTATGTAAAGTAATGAAGGACAACCATCATGGATCCTCAACTGAGTTCTACTTGGTGTTAGAACATCTCAGAAAATTGTGATCGAATAAAAATATCAACATAATGGCAAATTTTTTACTATCAAACGCAATTTCTACAACAATATGAATGAACAAAAAAACAAACAACACTTTTCATAGCGGCTGTACAGTTGCAGATAGTTAAGTATCATCACTTATATTAAATAATGTAGAGCATCTCGTCCTTTCAATAATTCAGCTAGGTGCCCTGGTTTGTCCCGGTTTGTTCTGGTTTGTCCCGGTTTGGTTTGGGTCTGAACACAACTGTTGTGACAATAGAATGACAGAGTGTAAATTCCTGTGCAGGACAGCTACATCGCAGGACACAGCTGTGGATGAGCCTACATGGCACCATATTCCCTTTACCTTTGACCAGGACCAGTGCACTATATAAGGGAATAGGGTACCATTTGGGTCTCAGCCTGTGTGAGTGGCTCCCTGTTCCTTTTAGATTTCAACAGAAGGCAGAAGAACACAGGACACCTACGCAGAACCTAAGTGGATTAGATGACATTGAAAGAAAGGCTCTGTCAGATTCCCTGAATCTAATCTGCTACTGTAAATCAGGACTTTCAACACAACGTTCTGTCAGCGGCTCAAATCAGGGATGACACACTGCATTCACACTGCCTCTTTCAGGAAAACTATTTATCTCTCTCTCTCTCTCTCTCTCTCCCTCTCTCGCACTCTCTCTCTCTCTCTCTCGCACTCTCTCTCTCTCTCTCTCTCTCTCTCTCTCTCTCTCTCACTCTCTCTCTCTCTCTCTCTCTCTCTTTCTGTATGTCTTTCTCTCTCTCTCTCTCTCTCTCTTTCTGTATGTCTTTCTCTCTCTCTCTCTCTCTCTCTCTCTCTCTCTCTCTCTCTCTCTCTCTCTCTCTCTCTCTCTCTCGTTCTGTATTTCTTTCTCTCTCTCTCTCTCTCTCTCTCTCTCTTTCTGAATTTCTTTTTCTCTATTATTTCTGTCTTCTTCTGTGTCTTTTCC
>CM042393.1:1922739-1942739 GCA_023634145.1 Thymallus thymallus
ACAGCCAGGAGGAACACTCCAACACTCAGACATCATTTACAGACACAGTCCGCCAGATCAGAGGCAGTAGGGATGATTTAATTGTTTTATTTTATTTAACTAGGCAAGACAGTTAAGAACAAGTAATTATTTACAATGACGTCCTACCTACAGGGTCAGCCCCTGGAGCAAATTAGGATTAAGTGCCTTGCTTAAGGACACATCGCCAGGTTTTTTCACCATGTCAGCTCAGGTATTCGCACCAGTAACCTTTTAGTTACTGGCCCAACACTCTAACCGCTCGGCTACCTGCCGTCCTAAATTATCAGGGATGTTCTCTTGATCAGTGTGTGAATTGGACCATTTTACTGTCCTGCTAAGCATTCAAAATGGAACCAGTACTTTTGGGTGTCAAGGAAAATGTATGGAGTAAAAAGTACAATATTTTCTTTAGGAATGTAGTGAAGTAAAAGTTGTCAAAAATATAAATAGTAAAGTAAATTACAGATACAAAAAAAATGACTGTACTTTAAAGTATTTTTACTGAAGTACTTTACAGCAGTGCCTGAGGGCTCTGTTAATCTAGTGGAGAGAGTATGGGCACTGGTCCAACTTGATCTCCTTTTACAATGAGTCCCACAGTTCATAGTTCATATTAACTATCCCTCCTATTCTGACCTTTCTAACTCAGTCTCCCTCTCTCTCCTTTTCCTCCCTCCCTCCCTCCCTCCCTCCCTCCCTCCCTCCCTCCCTCCCTCCCTCCCTCCCTCCCTGTCCCCCCCTCTCCTCCATCCTCCCTTCCTCCCTCCCTCACCCCAGTCCTCTCCCATCCCTCTCTCCCTCTCCTTCAACCTTCCTCTCCTCTCCTCCCTCCCTCCCTGTCCCCCTCTCCTCCCTCCCCCAGCGCTGACTGTAAGCTGCGGAGGCAGACGTTATCTCTGGTAGTGTGACTCGGCTGCATCACATCAGATATGACCCAGTTAGTGAATTCTCTCTTCCCCATGGCCTGTTCGTTCAAGACGCCCTCCCCGGGACCATGAGCCAGAAGGGCCGGAACATGTTTTAATGTAGTGGGCTTGTCAAAAAAATGTATATAAAAAAAGAAGAAGAATGGACACGGCCGCCTGTTTTTCTGATTGGCTGAGCTGAGGTGGTGCAAATTCACATTCACAGTCAAACGTGAATCATCAAAGCGAGTGAGACCCGCTCTGGATCTCTGTCAGAAATGTGGTGCAGAAAAAGTTAGATTGACAAAAAAACAGTGCTTGAGGCCGACCCTACTGAATGTTTTAAATTAACCAACTTATTTGCTAAAAGTTGTGGTTCTGCTAGTCCGAGTTCTGTGTCTGTGTTTGTGTCTGTTTCTGTGTCTGTGCAAAGGTAGGAAGAGAACAGAGAACAGAGAAAGACTGACACAGATCATGTAGCTACTACTGCCAGTTAGGACACAGATCATGTAGCTACTACTGCCAGTTAGGACACAGATCATGTAGCTACTACTGCCAGTTAGGACACAGATCATGTGTCTACTACTGCCAGTTAGGACACAGATCATGTGTCTACTACTGCCAGTTAGGACACAGATCATGTAGCTACTACTGCCAGTTAGGACACAGATCATGTAGCTACTACTGCCAGTTAAGACACAGATCATGTGTCTACTACTGCCAGTTAGGACACAGATCATGTAGCTACTACTGCCAGTTAGGACACAGATCATGTAGCTACTACTGCCAGTTAGGACACAGATCATGTGTCTACTACTGCCAGTTAGGACACAGATCATGTGTCTACTACTGCCAGTTAGGACACAGATCATGTGTCCTAATATGCTGGCTGGATATTGTAGCATACCTACTGTAGTAGACTGATTAGGGAAGAGGGATTTGGCGGAACATTTAGACACTAGTCTATTTGCAATATAGCCTAACAAGTTGTTATATTGTCTTTTATAACACATAGGTAAGGCAGTAGCCATCTGCTAGACATTTATACAGTGCTTTTTACTTCGGAACTCAGTGTCTTCAGCCCAGCCAGTGGGTTTATGAGCTGTAGTAATGAGTGACTCTGGTGTCGGATTACATTACATAGCCACGGCACTGAAGGCTGGAAAGTCCTGCGATTCTTCGCTTATTTCTTTTGCTGAAATTCGTGTCACTTCTTGGCAGAAAGATAAACATACGCACGGCACTGTCAAACGAAGCACAACGCTGGAAATCTATCCACATCCACATAAACTAGTCCCTCGGCTCTATATAAGTTTGGGCACACCTACTCATTGAAGGGTTTTTATTTATTTTTTACTATTTTCCAAACTATGAAATAACACATATGGAATCATGTAGTAACCAAAAAAGTGTTAAACAAATCAAAATATAGTTTATATTTGAGAATCTTCAAAGTAGCCACCCCTTTGCCTTGATGACAGCTTTGCACACTCTTGACATTCTCTCAACCAGTTTCATGAGGTAGTCACTTGGAATGCATTTCAATTAACAGGTGTGCCTTGTTAAAAGTTAATTTGTGGAAATGATTTCCTTCTTAATGCGTTTGAGCCAATCAGTTGTGTTGTGACAAGGTAGGGGTGGTATACAGAAGATATTTGGTAAAAGACCAAGTCCATATTATGGCAAGAACAGCTCAAACAAGCAAATAGAAACAACAGTCCATCATTACTTTAAGAAAGTTTCTTCAAGTGCAGTCGCAAAAACCATCAAGCGCTATGATGAAACTGGCTCTCATGAGAACAGCCACAGGAAAGGAAGACCCAGAGTTACCTCTGCTGCAGAAGATAAGTTCATTAGAGTTACCAGCCTCGGATTGCAGCCCAAATAAATGCTTCACAGAGTTCAAGTAACAGACACATCTCAACATCAACTGTTCAGAGGAGACTGTGTGAATCAGGTCTTCATGGTTGAATTGCTGCAAAGAAACCACTACTAAAGGACACCAATAAGAAGAAGAGACTTGCTTGGGCCAAGAAACATGAGCAATGGACATTAGACCGGTGGAAATCTGTCCTTTGATTTTTGGTTCCAACCGGAGTGTCTTTGTGAGACGCAGAGGAGGTGAACGGGTGATCTCCGCATGTGTGGTTCCCACCGTGAAGCATGGAGGAGGATGTGTGTGGGGGTGCTTTGCTGGTGACACTGTCGGTGATTTATTTAGAATTCAAGGCACACTTAACCAGCATGGCTACCACAGCATTCTGCAGCGATACGCCATCCCATCTGGTTTGAGTTTAGTGGTACTATCATTTGTTTTTCAAAAGGACAATGACCCAAAACACACCTCCAGGCTGTGTAAGGGCTATTTGACCAGAGGGGAGAGCAGTGGAGGCAGGAAGAAAACAGATAGACAGCTCAGAGGGGAGGGCAGGGGTGGTGAAGTCTGCCCAACACATTACTGGGGACAAACTAACCGCCCTCCTACAGCACCGATGTCACAAGAAGGCCAAAAAGATCATCAAGGACATCACCACTGCCTGTTCACCCCGCTATCATCCAGAAGGTGAGGTCAGTGTATGTGCATCAAAGCTGGAAACGAGAGACTGAAAAACAGTTTCTATCTCAAGGCCATCAGACTGTTAAACAGCCATCACCAGCATATACGAGTCTGCTGCCTATAGACACAGACTAGACATCACTGGACACTTTAAGGTATGGAACACTAGTAACTTTAATTATGTTTACATACAGTTGAAGTCGGAAGTTTACATACACTTAGGTTGAAGTCATTAAAACTCATTTTTCAACCACTCCACAGATTTCATGTTAACAAACTATAGTTTTGGCAAGTCGGTTAGGACATCCACTTTGTGCATGACACAAGTAATTCTGCACCAGTGGATGTATTTCAAGGACTACCAAAATAAATCAGCCAAGACCTCAGAAAGAAAATTGTAGACCTCCACAAGTCTGGTTCATCCTTGGGAGCAATTTTCAAACGCCTGAAGGTACCACGTTCATCTGTACAAACAATAGTACACAAGTATAAACACCATGGGACCACGCAGCCGTCATATCGCTCAGGAAGGAGACATGTTCTGTCTCCTAAAGATGAATGTACTTTGGTGTGAAAAGTGCAAATCAATCCCAGAACAACAGCAAAGGACCTTGTGAAGATGCTGGAGGAAACAAGTTCAAAAGTATCTATATCCACAGTAAAACGAAGGCTTGCAAGCCGAAGAACACCATCCCAACCGTGAAACACGGGGGTGGCAGCATCATGTTGTGGGGGTGCTTTGCTGCAGGAGGGACTGGCAAAGAGGGACTTTGCAATTAATTGCAATTCATCTGATCACTCTTCATGACATTCTGGAGTATATGCAAATTGCCATCATCAACACTGAGGCAGCTAACTTTGTGGAGACCAATACTACAAAACTTTTGGACACGACTGTATGTTGTGTAATCGTTAGATATTACTTGTTAGATATTACTGCACTGTTGGAGCTAGAAGCACAAGAATTTCGCTACACCCGCAATAACATAGATAGATAGATAGATAGATAGATAGATAGATAGATAGATAGATAGATAGATAGATAGATAGATAGATGTGTAGGGGTGTGGAGAGGTGTAGGGGTGTGGAGAGGTGTAGGGGCGTGGAGAGGTGTAGGGGCGTGGAGAGGTGTAGGGGCGTGGAGAGGTGTAGGGGTGTGGAGAGGTGTAGGGGTGTGGAGAGGTGTAGGGGTGTGGAGAGGTGTAGGGGCGATTGAGAGGTGTGGAGAGGTGTAGGGGCGTGGAGAGGTGTAGGGGCGTGGAGAGGTGTAGGGGTGTGGAGAGGTGTAGGGGTGTGGAGAGGTGTAGGGGTGTGGAGAGGTGTAGGGGTGTGGAGAGGTGTAGGGGTGTGGAGAGGTGTAGGGGTGTGAGAGGTGTAGGGGTGTGAGAGGTGTAGGGGTGTGGAGAGGTGTAGGGGTGTGGAGAGGTGTAGGGGTGTGGAGAGGTGTAGGGGCGTGGAGAGGTGTAGGGGCGTGAAGAGGTGTAGGGGCGTGGAGAGGTGTAGGGGCGTGGAGAGGTGTAGGGGCGTGGAGAGGTGTAGGGGCGTGGAGAGGTGTAGGGGTGTGGAGAGGTGTAGGGGTGTGGAGAGGTGTAGGGGTGTGGAGAGGTGTGGAGAGGTGTAGGGGTGTGGGGAGGTGTGGGGGTGTGGAGAGGTGTAGGGGTGTGGAGAGGTGTGGAGAGGTGTAGGGGTGTGGAGAGGTGTGGAGAGGTGTAGGGGTGTGGAGAGGTGTGGAGAGGTGTAGGGGTGTGGAGAGGTGTGGGGGTGTGGAGAGGTGTGGGGGTGTGGAGAGGTGTAGGGGTGTGGAGAGGTGTGGGGGTGTTGAGAGGTGTGGGGGTGTGGAGAGGTGTAGGGGTGTGGAGAGGTGTGGGGGTGTGGAGAGGTGTGGGGGTGTGGAGAGGTGTGGGGGTGTGGAGAGGTGTAGGGGTGTGGAGAGGTGTGGAGAGGTGTAGGGGTGTGGAGAGGTGTGGAGAGATGTAGGGGTGTGGAGAGGTGTGGGGGTGTGGAGAGGTGTGGGGGTGTGGAGAGGTGTGGGGGTGTGGAGAGGTGTGGGGGTGTGGAGAGGTGTGGAGAGGTGTGGAGAGGTGTGGGGGTGTGGAGAGGTGTGGAGAGGTGTAGGGGTGTGGAGAGGTGTGGAGAGGTGTAGGGGTGTGGAGAGGTGTGGGGGTGTGGAGAGGTGTGGGGGTGTGGAGAGGTGTAGGGGTGTGGAGAGGTGTGGGGGTGTGGAGAGATGTGGGGAGGTGTGGGGGTGTGGAGAGGTGTGGAGAGGTGTAGGGGTGTGGAGAGGTGTGGAGAGGTGTAGGGGTGTGGAGAGGTGTGGGGGTGTGGAGAGGTGTGGGGGTGTGGAGAGGTGTAGGGGTGTGGAGAGGTGTGGGGGTGTGGAGAGGTGTGGGGGTGTGGAGAGGTGTGGAGAGGTGTGGGGGTGTGGAGAGGTGTGGGGGTGTGGAGAGGTGTGGGGGTCTGGAGAGGTGTGGGGGTGTGGAGAGGTGTGGGGGTGTGGAGAGGTGTGGGGGTGTGGAGAGGTGTAGGGGTGTGGAGAGGTGTAGGGGTGTGGAGAGGTTTAGGGGTGTGGAGAGGTGTAGGGGTGTGGAGAGGTGTAGGGGTGTGGAGAGGTGTAGGGGTGTGGAGAGGTTTAGGGGTGTGGAGAGGTGTAGGGGTGTGGAGAGGTGTAGGGGCGTGGAGAGGTGTAGGGGTGTGGAGAGGTGTAGGGGTGTGGAGAGGTGTAGGGGTGTGGAGAGGTTTAGGGGTGTGGAGAGGTGTAGGGGTGTGGAGAGGTGTAGGGGTGTGGAGAGGTGTAGGGGTGTGGAGAGGTTTAGGGGTGTGGAGAGGTGTAGGGGTGTGGAGAGGTGTAGGGGTGTGGAGAGGTTTAGGGTTGTGGAGAGGTTTAGGGGTGTGGAGAGGTGTAGGGGTGTGGAGAGGTGTAGGGGTGTGGAGAGGTGTAGGGGTGTGGAGAGGTTTAGGGGTGTGGAGAGGTGTAGGGGTGTGGAGAGGTGTAGGGGTGTGGAGAGGTTTAGGGTTGTGGAGAGGTGTAGGGGTGTGGAGAGGTGTAGGGGTGTGGAGAGGTTTAGGGTTGTGGAGAGGTGTAGGGGTGTGGAGAGGTGTAGGGGTGTGGAGAGGTTTAGGGGTGTGGAGAGGTGTAGGGGTGTGGAGAGGTGTAGGGGTGTGGAGAGGTTTAGGGTTGTGGAGAGGTGTAGGGGTGTGGAGAGGTGTAGGGGTGTGGAGAGGTTTAGGGTTGTGGAGAGGTGTAGGGGTGTGGAGAGGTGTAGGGGTGTGGAGAGGTTTAGGGTTGTGGAGAGGTGTAGGGGTGTGGAGAGGTTTAGGGGTGTGGAGAGGTGTAGGGGTGTGGAGAGGTGTAGGGGTGTGGAGAGGTTTAGGGGTGTGGAGAGGTGTAGGGGTGTGGAGAGGTTTAGGGTTGTGGAGAGGTGTAGGGGTGTGGAGAGGTTTAGGGTTGTGGAGAGGGCCAAATGGGGCTTTAAATGATTCAAGGCTAGAGAAAGGAGGGACACCATTCTCTCTGGAAATAGAGGATGAACAATGTCTACTAAGACACAAAGCATATATGAAAGATCATTGATGAGCTCTTTTGATTCAAATTCATTTAAATCAAATATATTTAGGTTAGAGCTTCTTCCCATACGGCCTGAAATACAGTATGTGACTAGCAGAAGAAATGACCGTTTAAGCTGAGCAGTTTCCTTCTATACCACAGAACAACAAAATTACATTTAAACTAGGAGGGAGAGAGAGAAGGCACAATCAAACTTACACAACATACATAACTTATCATAAACTCTGCAAAATGGCCAGACCACTTCAACTGTTTTCTGACAAGAAACCAATGCAAAAAAGTGAGAGTTCATTCATCACATTAAATAAATAATAATGTCAAAGCACCAAAATAACCAGGACTTTACAATGATGGTGAAAACGTGGAGACATGTTGGGGTTAAGTGGGTTCATATCTTCCTAGGAGGGAAATGTCAAAATGCTGCATTTTACTTTATTCATATTAAAAATCTGACTTATTGAATTCTCCATGTGGTCTATATTAAAGGACACTATCTACTGAAAATATCAAAGGGAGCAAAAGGCACAACCCTATAATGATGATACTGTAGGTAATGATATTATTACTGTACTATGAACAGTGAAGTTCTTTCTTACCAAAGTACTCCTCAGCCGGAGGGTTGGGGTTAGAGTTAGTGGGTAGGGTTGTATGTATTAATATGTCTTACCAAAGTACTCCTCAGCCGGAGGGTTGTCCATGTCATGAAGCATCTTCTTGGTGAGACGCTCCAGTTCTTCCTCAGGCCTGGCATTGCTGGGACCCTACAACACAACACAGGTACATAGCAGTTCATACACAGAGTCTGCCACCGTCAGTTTACCACAGTCATAAACACTGAGTGGACAAAATATAGACTGACCAGGTGAAAGCTATGGTCCCTTATTGATGTCACTTGTTAAATCCACTTCAATCAGTGTAGATGAAGGGGAGGAGTCAGGTTAAAGAAGGATTTTTAAGCCTTGAGACATTGAGACATGGATTGTGTATGTGTGCCATTCAGAGGGTGAATGGGCAAGACAAAATATTGATGAAGGTTGTTAGGACTAGGACCTGATGAAGGTTGTTAGGACTAGGTCCTGATGAAAGTTGTTAGGACTAGGTCCTGATGAAGGTTGCTAGGACTAGGTCCTGATGAAGATTGTTAGGGCTAGGTCCTGATGAAGGTTGTTAGGACTAGGTCCTGATGAAGGTGGTAGGACTAGGACCTGATGAAGGTTGCTAGGACTAGGTCCTGATGAAAGTTGTTAGGACTAGGTCCTGATTAAGTTTGCTAGGACTAGGTCCTGATGAAGGTTGTTAGGGCTAGGTCCTGATGAAGGTTGTTAGGACTAGGACCTGATGAAGGTTGCTAGGACTAGGTCCTGATGAAGGTTGTTAGGACTAGGTCCTGATGAAGGTTGTTAGGACTAGGTCCTGATGAAGGTTGTTAGGACCAGGTCCTGATGAAGGTTGTTAGGACCAGGTCCTGATGAAGGTTGTTAGGGCTAGGTCCTGATGAAGGATGTTAGGACTAGATCCTGATGGAGGATGTTAGGACTAGGTCCTGATGAAGTTGTTAGGACTAGCTCTGATGAAGGTTGTTAGGACTAGGTCCTGATGAAGGATGTTAGGACTAGGTCCTGATGAAGGTTGTTAGGACTAGCTCTGATGAAGGTTGTTAGGACTAGGTCCTGATGAAGGATGTTAGGACTAGATCCTGATGGAGGATGTTAGGACTAGGTCCTGATGAAGGTTGTTAGGACTAGCTCTGATGAAGGTTGTTAGGACTAGGTCCTGATGAAGGATGTTAGGACTAGGTCCTGATGAAGGTTGTTAGGACTAGTTCTGATGAAGGTTGTGGGTAGGTAGGTAGGTAGGTAGGTAGGTAGGTAGGTAGGTAGGTAGGTAGTTAGGTAGGTAGTTAGGTAGGTAGGTAGGTAGGTAGGTAGGTAGGTAGGTAGGTAGGTAGGTAGGTAGGTAGGTAGGTAGGTAGGTAGGTAGGTAGGTAGGTAGGTAGGTAGGTAGGTAGGTAGGTAGGTAGATGATAGATAGATAGATAGATAGATAGATAGATAGATAGATAGATAGATAGATAGATAGATAGATAGATAGATAGATAGATAGATAGATAGATAGATAGATAGATAGATAGATAGATAGATAGATAGATAGATAGATAGATAGATAGATAGATAGATTGATTATATAATTTAGGGTAATAATAGTAATTCCCTTAAAATACAGTCCTTAGTGTGCAGGGTTTAATTACAGACAACTGCACGTATTGCACATTCGATATACTAAAAGCAATGAGAAAAGGTGCAACTGACAGGATACTAATATGCATTCCTGAGTGAATGACTACGTAAGTTAGGTCCAAGAATTACTTGCAATATTGCATGTGATATGATATAACAACTGTACATGAGTAGGTATATACAGACCTGAATGAATAAATAAGTCCTGAGTGAATGAGTGATTACGGACCAGAGTTACTCACGGATGGATGCACAATTGTTAAGCAAGGCCCTAACACCCCAATATGAGACCAATCTCTGGTATCTGAGATATGAGACCAATCTCTGGTATCTGAAATATGAGACCAATCTCTGGTATCTGAAATATGATACCAATGGAAATGAGAGAGACAACAATAATAGCCTTTCCATCTGTAAAATCAGAGGTCAGTTCAACAAGGCATCTGTTCACAGCCAACATACTATTCAGTAACAGCTGAAGGATTTGAATGAGCATTCCAGAATGTTATGGTGAAGGATTTGAATGAGCATTCCATAATGTTACAGTGAAGGATTTGAATGAGCATTCCAGAATGTTACGGTGAAGACGCAACTAGCTCCTATTGTCTGGATCACTGGGGCTTTTTAGCAGCAAACATTCAAACTGAAAATGACTTTGCAATTCGTACTTACATGGACAGGTTATTATTTGTATCAGCAGTTTAGAACCCGACTACCTTCTCAGAATGCTCACTAACGTTAGCTAACGTTCACAAACTATTTCCCTTGTTGAATATCTGACCATGTCTCCATCATGTCTCATCTGTAGTCGTTTAGGACCATTAGACAGCTGTTAGTCTAGAGGTCTTTTATGAGTGTTTAGGCACATATCATGTTCTTATTTATCACTGGAGATGGCGCAGCAGATGGTGCAGCAGATGGTGACTGAGCAGATGGTGCCTGAAAAGATGGTGACTGAGCAGATGATGACTGAGAAGATGGTGACTGAGAAGATGGTGACTGAGAAGATGGTGACTGAGAAGATGGTGTCACCCTTAGCAGCATGCAATGTGTGTTTGTGTGTGTTTGTGAGTACCTGTGTGTGTGTGTATTTCCTGGTAAATGGAAATATGTTATTAACACAGACATCTTGAACTGACCTAGAAATCACTGACTTCAATGAAAGGGCCACTGGCTGTCCCTCAGGTGTTTAACTGGCTGTCCCTCAGGTGTTCAACTGGCTGTCCCTCAGGTGTCCAACTGGCTGTCCCTCAGGTGTCCAACTGGCTGTCCCTCAGGTGTCCAACTGGCTGTCCCTCAGGTGTTCCACTGGCTGCCCCTCAGGTGTTCAACTGGCTGTCCCTCAGGTATCCAACTGGCTGTCCCTCAGGTATCCAACTGGCTGTCCCTCAGGTGTTCCACTGGCTGTCCCTCAGGTGTTCCACTGGCTGTCCCTCAGGTGTCCAACTGGCTGTCCCTCAGGTGTTTAACTGGCTGTCCCTCAGGTGTTCCACTGGCTGTCCCTCAGGTGTCCAACTGGCTGCCCCTCAGGTGTTTAACTGGCTGTCCCTCAGGTGTTTAACTGGCTGTCCCTCAGGTGTTTAACTGGCTGTCCCTCAGGTGTTTAACTGGCTGTCCCTCAGGTGTTTAACTGGCTGCCCCTCAGGTGTTTAACTGGCTGTCCCTCAGGTGTTTAACTGGCTGTCCCTCAGGTGTTTAACTGGCTGTCCCTCATATGTCCAACTGGCTGTCCCTCAGGTGTTTAACTGGCTGTCCCTCAGGTGTTTAACTGGCTGTCCCTCAGGTGTTTAACTGGCTGTCCCTCATATGTCCAACTGGCTGTCTCTCAGGTGTTTAACTGGCTGTCCCTCAGGTGTTTAACTGGCTGTCCCTCATATGCCCAACTGGCTGTCCCTCAGGTGTTTAACTGGCTGTCCCTCAGGTGTTTAACTGGCTGTCCCTCATATGTCCAACTGGCTGTCCCTCAGGTGTTTAACTGGCTGTCCCTCATATGTCCAACTGGCTGTCCCTCAGGTATCCAACTGGCTGTCCCTCAGGTGTTCAACTGGCTGTCCCTCAGGTGTTTAACTGGCTGTCCCTCAGGTGTTTTATTAGACTTTACTGAACTTATCTGGATGTAATTAGAACTATCATATAAATGTCTCTCCAGCAACTAGATCTCACAAGCTTCTATTATTGCCATTGAAAAGCTGAACAAAAACAGTGAAGCAATCATGAAGCAGGCAGGGAAGCAATTTCTCTCCTATATTCATGCAAGAAATGATTCTCTGCCTTCAAAAAAGAAGCCCTAACAAGGTGCTGTGTGTTAGGGAGAGGCTGCATGAGACTGCGGGGTGACACAGAGCGGATAAGGGAGGAGTTAGATGAACAGTGTTAACACTAGAACCGCTAATGAATTATTATGTGTTATTACTCTGGCAGTCTATATAACACACTGTCGTTGTTAGAATCTTAATATCACAAACAGAAATGGCATTATAACCAGTTTTAGGAAGGCATGTCATTTTTGAACGGTTTTCACTTGTTGCCCCTCCTCCTACCGACAGTAGGCCTGCTCCACTCCTTCTCCCAACAGTAGGCCTGCTCCATTCCTTCTCCCAACAGTAGGCCTGCTCCACTCCTTCTCCCAACAGTAGGCCTGCTCCACTCCTTCTCCCAACAGTAGGCCTGCTCCACTCCATAATCTCAAAATGGTATGTACCCTACATGGCCAAAGGTATGTGGACATCTGTTCAAATGAGTGGATTTGTCTATTTCAGCCACACCTGTTGCTGACTGTCACGTCGGGGTTCATAAATAGACCAAGGTGCATTGCAGTGGTTGTTCGTCATATACATTTAATAAAGTAATATAATGAACTAACAAACAACAAGAACAGGTTCTTACAAACACTCCCGTTTAACTGACATGGAAGACAATGAACCACACAGGTGTGGGACATACAAACATAAGTAGGCTCCCAATTAGAGACAACGCATAGCAGCTGCCTCTAATTGGGGATCCAACACAAAACACCACATAGAACTAGATCACCTAGATCTGTCAGGCTCTGACCATGGCTACATAGATGAGCCCAAAGGCTTCTCTATGGCCAGAGCCTGACACTGACAGGTGGATAAAATAGAGCACACAGCCATGCAATCTCCATAGACAAACATAGAGCTGCCCCAGTCAACTGTAAGGGCTGTTATTGTGAAGTGGATACGTGTGGTAGGCCACACAAGCTCACAGAACGGGACCAACGAGAATTTGTTCTTAACTGACTTGCCAAGTTAAATAAAGGTTAAATAAATAAACATAAAAAAAAAAAAAAACTGCAGAGGGTTCTGACCCAAAACGTTTTCTTCAGGAGAATCTACCAAAATGGATACCGTTGCTACGAGGGAGGAAGATTGAAATTCAACGGGCACATTGAATCTACAGAGGCAATAATAACCCCTCATCTTCTGTCTGTTAAGATATGAGGACAGAGTGGATATCCTGAGGGGAACCAGAGCCCTTGAGAACCCACTGAGACATGGGAGATCCAATCTGGCATTCTACCCAGACTACAGCAACGAAACCACACTGAAGAGGAAATCCTTCGACCACGTCAAACGACAGATGACAGCAAGAGGACTTTGCCCTTTCCTGATATACCCAGCCATTCTGAAGATCAGGGAAAATGGAACACTCCAAGAATTCCATACTGTGGAAGAAGCAGAGTCATGCCTTGCAGCTGAGAACAACTACAAGAGAAGGATGGACACAACTAATGCTAAGCTAACTAGCTCACGTCACCCATATTTATTAGTTATTCAGCGACATAATTTAGTTAATTTGGTGAGGGGAATGTTGAATGTGTTAGCTTGGCTGTTAGCAGTCTGGTTATATGGATAAGAATCAACTGGCTGGCATGTGGCTCGCTAGCTGAGTTGGCTGGCCGGATAATTATTTGGTTCAGGCTGCAAACGTTAGATCGCTAAAATAATTAGCCGTCAGTAAAGCAGTCTTCGGGCTTTATGGGGATTAACATACACAGCGCTCAGCTTGGTATAAACATCTTCTGCCACGTATTCATGTCACGTTGGATAAAAACAAGTGGCTGACATAACGGGTCTGGACCTGTTGGGGAGCCTCCTGATGTTAGCGAATTTGAGTTCCTACCAACCAAAGAGAGCGGTTGAAGCTACAGACTTTCTCTCTTGCGGGTGGTTACTGTTTTTGTTTCTATTATTGTTAAAATCCAGCTGTCAGAGTTTGTTCATTAATATGTATAATGGTGCACCATTTCCCCCCCCTGTTTATATTGACGTAGGAGTTTTGTACTTATTTTATTGTTTTTTTGTCATACACTTATCCATACATTTGTATATGACCAAGGTTTTTAATGAACCGTGAGCTCATCGTAGTGTCGTTAAATTCCCATGGTTTGAATTCCGCGTACCAAATGCTTAGAACGCAAAAAGGTTGATGTCACCCTAATACAAGAAACCCACCTCAAATATTCTGATGACAATAGATTCCAAAACAGATCCTATAAATGTGTTGATCACTCCTCAGCCACTAACACAACTAAATATGTTTTAATAGTATTTGATAGAAAACTACGCCTTCAGGTTGATGGTTCTGATAATGACGATGAAGTATGTTTGTATTTGTAACTATGGTTATAAATCATACTAAGATGTGTTTTGCCTTAATCTACTGCTTATACATACCTGATTCTAATTTCCTGATCTTGACAAGACTATTAGATCTTTCAGAATACCAGCTAGATATTAATCAGGTATGTAATTCTCAGCTAGATAGGTCTCATGTTTCATCGCACTCTCAAACTGATCAGGCTTCTGCTGATCTCATCTCATTTGCTGCAGAGCTTAATATTTTAGATTGTCAAAGGTGATACTTTCTTTTCCTCAAGACATAATATATTTTCATGGATAGACTACATATTTGTATCTCCCTATATAAACAGGTGTATTCAGACAAGCGAGCTGCTCCCCATAGTCATTTCTGACCATGGAGCTGTCCTGTAAAGGATCTTTCTATTCCATATCATAAACGCGTCTGAAAACAACCCAGTCCCTGCTGCACATTTTAGTTTGGATGCAGAAAAGGCTAGAATGGAACTATTTATGGTGTGTTTTGGAGGCCTTTGGTTTTGGTAAAGGATTTATCTCCATGTTAAAAACGTTGTATTCTGCATCCTAAGCAGTTGTGCAGACGGGAAACATTCTATCCAAGACTTTCTGTCTACAACGTTCCACAAAACAAGGATGTCCACTATCACCAAAGCTCTTTGCACTGTCTTTGGAGCCCCTTGAACAAGCGATTAGATTGGACCCACTTATTTCACACATCAATATTTAAGGTACCCAGCATTAAGTGTCACTCTATGCTGATGACACCTTATTGTATTTCTCAGACATCTCAATTTCCCTTCCACAGATTCTGAAAGTATTTACTCTTTTTGGTTCATTCTCTGGATATAAAATAAACTGGGAATATCTATTCTGGTGCCTCTAAATAGCCCTGTGAAATTGCTTACTTTGCCGGTTGCATCTCCAGTTCAGAGGCATGAGGCAGACTTGCAGACCCAACACATGTTCCCAGGTTGGCAGAAGGAACAATATCAAACTAAACGAGGAAATCACCTCTGATCTGCAGAGATGGTCCTCCCTTAACATCTCATTACAAGGTAGGTTTGCTATAGTAAAAATGAACGTACTCAGTAAAATAAATGTTATTTTCTCTATGCTGCCTGTACCTCCTCCACCAAAATACTATGAGGAATTAAAGTCAATTACCTCAAAGTTTATTTGGAATGATAAAAAGCCATACATTCAATATGATCCTCTTACACGGTTAAAGGGAACAGAAGGTTTGTCTCTCCCAGATTACAAATTATATTACTGGTCTTCCAAAATGTTTTTTCTTTGAGAGTATGGTCCCTTGATTCTACTGCAGCTTCTCGGAGAGTCAGAGGAAGCACTCGTTGCACTGCATAGACTTAAAGATCTAGTTTTTCCTGTATCAAGACAAAAATGTGGTTCAATTATTTCCAACAATTATGGTACTATGCTGAGAAACATATAGGCAACACTAAGAAGTTCTGTGATTCTTCTTCTATATGGCATAACCATAACCTGCTGACAAACAATAAGCCTTTTTGTGTACCATTGTGGGCGGATAAGGGTGTGCATACCTGGTGTATAATGATAAGGGACCAATACCTTTCCAGGACCTCAAACTAATGTATTCACTTCCAGGCATTCCATGGTTCCTTTAACTACAGTTAAGATCTTCGTTAAAAACGTATGGTGTACCATGGGATGTCCCGTTAACACCCCACATAATGCTTACAGTTCTGGTCACATGTTTCAGATTTCCTTACAAAAATGATGGGTTTCTTTTCTGAGAATAATATAGAATATGTTTTATTGTAAACTCTACTTCCTGTCTGTAAATGGCATATTGTGTCAAATAACTGACTCCTGGCATTATGTAAATAGTTATGTTGTATGTTAATGTTGTCATGTCGGCTAGTATTTGTAACGTGATCCTGCCTTGTGTGTTGTATATTGTGAAATAAAAATAAAATGTTGATCACAAAAAAAAGGCTTTCCCTCTACAACGCTCAAAAGGATTCATCTCTACAACGCTCAAAAGGATTCATCTCTACAACGCTCAAAAGGATTCATCTCTACAACGCTCAAAAGGATTCATCTCTACAACGCTCAAAAGGATTCATCTCTACCACATTCTTATAATTACAGTACTTTACATTGCGATCCTCCAGTTTGCTACAGCACAAAAATAATCAAGCAGCAATAGGAAATGTGAATTATTATGTGGATAATAATTAATGGACATTTGTTTTAGGGGTTGATAATAAAACAATCCCATATGCCACAATTAGGAGCCATCAAAGGTCAGGGCTGATCTAGTGCTCTGGTTAATATTGGAAATCAAACCCACCTGCCCGCTGAGGCATTTCTATGTAAGGTCATCAAAGTGTCACAGGGTGAAAACAAAAACGTGACAGCGTACTGTGGCAGTGCAAAGCCCAGGGCTCCTGGCTGTCTAGGCAACACACACCTGACTGGCTGGATGGAAGAGAACTTCACATAGAAACACAGTGGGCAGTGGACAGACCACAGGAAGGATAGATAGATAGATAGATACAGTTGTCAGAAGTTTACATACACTTAGGTTGAAGTCATTAAAACTCATTTTTCAACCACTCCACAGATTTCATGTTAACAAACTATAGTTTTGTGCATGACACAAGTAATTCTTCCAACAATTGTTTACAGACAGATTATTTCACTTATAATTCACTATATCACAATTCCAGTGGGTCAGAAGTTTACATACACTAAGTTGAGTGTGCCTTTAAACAGCTAGGAGAATTCCAGAAAATGATGTCATGGCTTTAGAAGCTTTTGATAGGCTAATTGACATAATTTGAGTCAATTGGAGGTGTACATGTGGATGTATTTCAAGGCCTACCTTCAAACTCAGTGCCTCTTTGCTTGAAATCATGGGAAAATCAAAAGAAACCTCCACAAGTCTGGTTCATCCTTGGGAGCAATTTCCAAACGCCTGAAGGTACCAGGTTCATCTGTACAAACAATAGTACGCAAGTATAAAAACCATGGGACCACGCAGCCGTCATACCGCTCAGGAAGGAGAGATGAACGTACTTTGGTGTGAGAAGTGCAAATCAATCCCAGAACAAAGGCAAAGGACCTTGTGAAGATGCTGGAGGAAACAAGTTCAAAAGTATCTATATCCACAGTAAAACGAGTCCTATATCGACATAACCTGAAAGGCCGCTCAGCAAGGAAGAAGCCACTGCTCCAAAACCGCCACAAAAAGCCAGACTACGGTTTGCAACTGGACATGGGGACCAAGATAATACTTTTTGGAGAAATGTCCTCTGGTCTAATGAAACAAAAATAGAACTGTTTGGCCATAATGACCAGGGAGGCCTGCAAGCCGAAGAACACCATCCCAACCGTGAAGCACGGGAGTGGCAGCATCATGTTGTGGGGGTTCTTTGCTGCAGGAGGGACTGGTGCACTTCACAAAATAGATGGCGTCATGAGGATGGAAAATTATGTGGATATATTGAAGCAACATCTCAAGACATCAGTCAGGAAGTTAAAGCTTGGTCTCAAATGGGTCTTCCAAATGGACAATGACCCCAAGCATACATCCGAAGTTGTGGCAAAATGGCTTAAGGACAACAAAGTCAAGGTATTGGAGTGGCCATCACAAAGCCCTGACCTCAATCCTATAGAACATTTGTGGGCAGAACTGAAAAAGTGTGTGCGAGCAAGGAGGCCTACAAACCTGACTCAGTTACAACAGTTCTGTCAGGAGGAATGGGCCAAAATTCACCCAATTTATTGTGGGAAACTTGTGGAAGGCTACCCGAAATGTTTGACCCAAGTTAAACAATTTAAAGGCAATGCTACCAAAATACTAATTGAGTGTATGCAAACTTCTGACCCACTGGGAATGTGATGAAAGAAATAAAAGCTGAAATAAATCATTCTCTCTACTATTATTCTAACATTTCACATTCTTAAAATAAAGTGGTGATCCTAACTGACCTAAAACAGGGAATTTTTACTAGGATTAAATGTCAGACATACAGAATGTGATATATGGAGGGTGATAACAGACAGAATGTGATATATGGAGGGTGATAACAGACAGAATGTGATATATGGAGGGTGATAACAGACAGAATGTGATATATGGAGGGTGATAACAGACAGAATGTGATATATGGAGGGTGATAACAGACAGAATGTGATATATGGAGGATGATAACAGACAGAATGTGATATATGGAGGATGATAACAGACAGAATGTGATATATGGAGGGTGATAACAGACAGAATGTGATATATGGAGGGTGATAAGACAGAATAGATGCTATAACCGATACATAACTACATTGTTGCCATATCAGTGTTATATTATATGTTATGTCTTACATAATGTAACCACAACGTAACACATTTGAAAACATTATGATTGTCTGTATTTACCAGGAATTGACATCAATCGATCAGCAGTGGCTGAACAATAGAGCTTAATCACTCTGAGGCACGTTTATCCACAGATTAAACCATGATTGGCCTTAAAACACTAATGGTCTTTAGTGTCAGTGGCTTAGTTAATACTACTCTGATTCTAGTCCATAGACTCTAACCACTTCTGGGAAAATTGGAAAACACTAAACAAACAACAACATGAAGAGTTATCTATCCAAAATGGAGATGTATGGATAAACCACTTCTCCAATCTTTTTGTCTCTATAACAAAGCACAAACAGCAAAACCATATACAGTGGGGAGAACAAGTATTTGATACACTGCCGATTTTGCAGGTTTTCCCACTTACAAAGCATGTAGAAGTCTGTAATTTTTATCATAGGTGCTCTTCAACTGTGAGTGACGGAATCTAAAACAAAAATCCAGAAAATTACATTGTATGATTTTTAAATAATTAATTTGCATTTTATTGCATGACATAAGTATTTGATACATCAGAAAAGCAGAACTTAATATTTGGTACAGAAACCTTTATTTGCAATTACAGAGATCATACGTTTCCTGTAGTTCTTGACCAGGTTTGCACACACTGCAGCAGGGATTTTGGCCCGCTCCTCCATTCAGATCCTTCAGGTTTCGGGGCTGTCGCTGGGCAATACGGACTTTCAGCTCCCTCCAAAGATTTTCTATTGGGTTCAGGTCTGGAGACTGGCTAGGCCACTCCAGGACCTTGAGATGCTTCTTACGAAGCCACTCCTTAGTTGCCCTGGCTGTGTGTTTCGGGTCGTTGTCATGCTGGAAGACCCAGCCACGACCCATCTTCAATGCTCTTACTGAGGGAAGGAGGTTGTTGGCCAAGATCTCGCGATACATGGCCCCATCCATCCTCCCCTCAATACGGTGCAGTCGTCCTGTCCCCTTTGCAGAAATGCATCCCCAAAGAATGATGTTTCCACCTCCATGCTTCACGGTTGGGATGGTGTTCTTGGGGTTGTACTCATCCTTCTTTTTCCTCCAGTGGAGTTTAGACCAAAAAGCTCTATTTTTGTCTCATCAGACCACATGACCTTCTCCCATTCCTCCTCTGGATCATCCAGATGGTCATTGGCAAACTTCAGACGGGCCTGGACATGCGCTGGCTTGAGCAGGGGGACCTTGCGTGCGCTGCAGGATTTTAATCCATGACGGCGTAGTGTGTTACTAATGGTTTTCTTTGAGACTGTGGTCCCAGCTCTCTTCAGGTCATTGACCAGGTCCTGCCGTGTAGTTCTGGGCTGATCCCTCACCTTCCTCATGATCATTGATGCCCCACGAGGTGAGATCTTGCATGGTGCCCCAGACCGAGGGAGATTGACCGTCATCTTGAACTTCTTCCATTTTCTAAAAATTGAGCCAACAGTTGTTGCCTTCTCACCAAGTTGCTTGCCTATTGTCCTGTAGCCCATCCCAGCCTTGTGCAGGTCTACAATTTTATCCCTGATGTCCTTACACAGCTCTCTGGCCTTGGCCATTGTGGAGAGGTTGGAGTCTGTTTGATTGAGTGTGTGGAGAGGTGTCTTTTATACAGGTAACGAGTTCAAACAGGTGCAGTTAATACAGGTAATGAGTGGAGAACAGGAGGGCTTCTTAAAGAAAAACTAACAGGTCTGTAAGAGCCGGAA
>CM042393.1:1947739-1960239 GCA_023634145.1 Thymallus thymallus
CTGTTCAGGCATTTCAGATGGCTGGAGTTTATTGAGCTATTGGTGGCAGGTATCGATCCAGCCTGGTATTTACTGGCCATGCACCTCTGTAGAGAGGGGGAGGAGGGGGGAGGAGGGGGGAGACAACACCTTATTATTTATGTAGAGAGGGGGGAGGAGGGGGGAGGAGGGGGAGACAACACAACACCTTATTATTTATGTAGAGAGGGGGAGGAGGGGGGAGGAGGGGGAGACAACACCTTATTATTTATGTAGAGAGGGGGAGGAGGGGGGGAGGAAGGGGGAAGACAACACCTTATTATTTATGTAGAGAGGGGGAGGAGGGGGGAGGAGGGGGAGACAAACACCTTATTATTTATGTAGAGAGGGGGAGGAGGGGGGAGGAGGGGGGAGACAACACCTTATTATTTATGTAGAGAGGGGGAGGAGGGGGGAGGAGGGGGAGACAACACCTTATTATTTATGTAGAGAGGGGGAGGAGGGGGGAGGAGGGGGGAGGAGGGGGGGGAGACAACACCTTATTATTTATGTAGAGAGGGGGAGGAGGGGGGAGGAGGGGGAGGAGGGGGGAGACAACACCTTATTATTTATGTAGAGAGGGGGAGAGGAGGGGGAGGAGGGGGGAGGAGGGGGGAGGAGGGGGAGACAACACCTTATTATTTATGTAGAGGGGGGAGGAGGGGGGAGGAGGGGGGAGGAGGGGGAGACAACACCTTATTATTTATGTAGAGAGGGGGAGGAGGGGGGAGGAGGGGGGAGGAGGGGAGACAACACCTTATTATTTATGTAGAGAGGGGGAGGGGGGGAGGAGGGGGGAGGAGGGGGAGACAACACCTTATTATTTATGTAGAGAGGGGGAGAGGAGGGGGGAGGAGGGGGGAGGAGGGGGAGACAACACCTTATTATTTATGTAGAGGGGGGAGGAGGGGGGAGGAGGGGGGAGGAGGGGGAGACAACACCTTATTATTTATGTAGAGAGGGGGAGGAGGGGGGAGGAGGGGGGAGGAGGGGGGAGGAGGGGGAGACAACACCTTATTATTTATGTAGAGAGGGGGAGGAGGGGGGAGGAGGGGGGAGGAGGGGGAGACAACACCTTATTATTTATGTAGAGAGGGGGAGAGGAGGGGGGAGGAGGGGGGAGGAGGGGGAGACAACACCTTATTATTTATGTAGAGAGGGGGAGAGGAGGGGGGAGGAGGGGGGAGGAGGGGGAGACAACACCTTATTATTTATGTAGAGAGGGGGAGGAGGGGGGAGGAGGGGGGAGGAGGGGGAGACAACACCTTATTATTTATGTAGAGAGGGGGAGAGGAGGGGGGAGGAGGGGGGAGGAGGGGGAGACAACACCTTATTATTTATGTAGAGAGGGGGAGGAGGGGGGAGGAGGGGGGAGGAGGGGGAGACAACACCTTATTATTTATGTAGAGAGGGGGAGGAGGGGGGAGGAGGGGGAGGAGGGGGAGACAACACCTTATTATTTATGTAGAGAGGGGGGAGGAGGGGGGAGGAGGGGGGAGGAGGGGGAGACAACACCTTATTATTTATGTAGAGAGGGAGAGGAGGGGGGAGGAGGGGGGAGGAGGGGGGAGGATGGGGGAGACAACACCTTATTATTTATGTAGAGAGGGGGAGGAGGGGGGAGGAGGGGGGAGGAGGGGGGAGACAACACCTTATTATTTATGTAGAGAGGGGGAGAGGAGGGGGGAGGAGGGGGAGGAGGGGGAGACAACACCTTATTATTTATGTAGAGAGGGGGAGGAGGGGGAGGAGGGGGAGACAACACCTTATTATTTATGTAGAGAGGGGGAGGAGGGGGGAGGAGGGGGAGGAGGGGGAGACAACACCTTATTATTTATGTAGAGAGGGGGAGGAGGGGGAGGAGGGGGAGACAACACCTTATTATTTATGTAGAGAGGGGGAGGAGGGGGGAGGAGGGGGGAGGAGGGGGGAGGAGGGGGAGACAACACCTTATTATTTATGTAGAGAGGGGGAGGAGGGGGGAGGAGGGGGAGGAGGGGGAGACAACACCTTATTATTTATGTAGAGAGGGGGAGGAGGGGGGAGGAGGGGGGAGGAGGGGGGAGGAGGGGGAGACAACACCTTATTATTTATGTAGAGAGGGGGAGGAGGGGGAGGAGGGGGGAGGAGGGGGGAGGAGGGGGGAGACAACACCTTATTATTTATGTAGAGAGGGGGAGGAGGGGAGAGGAGGGGGGAGGAGGGGGGAGGAGGGGGAGGAGGGGGGAGGAGGGGGGAGACAACACCTTATTATTTATGTAGAGAGGGGGAGGAGGGGGGAGGAGGGGGGAGACAACACCTTATTATTTATGTAGAGAGGGGGAGGAGGGGGGAGGAGGGGGGAGACAACACCTTATTATTTATGTAGAGAGGGAGAGGAGGGGGGAGGAGGGGGGAGGAGGGGGAGACAACACCTTATTATTTATGTAGAGAGGGGGAGGAGGGGGGAGGAGGGGGAGACAACACCTTATTATTTATGTAGAGAGGGGGAGGAGGGGGGAGGAGGGGGGAGGAGGGGGAGACAACACCTTATTATTTATGTAGAGAGGGGGAGAGGAGGGGGGAGGAGGGGGGAGGAGGGGGAGACAACACCTTATTATTTATGTAGAGAGGGGGAGGAGGGGGGAGGAGGGGGAGACAACACCTTATTATTTATGTAGAGAGGGGGAGGAGGGGGGAGGAGGGGGGAGGAGGGGGGAGGAGGGGGAGACAACACCTTATTATTTATGTAGAGAGGGGGAGGAGGGGGGAGGAGGGGGGAGGAGGGGGAGACAACACCTTATTATTTATGTAGAGAGGGGGAGGAGGGGGGAGGAGGGGGAGGAGGGGGGAGGAGGGGGAGGAGGGGGGAGGAGGGGGGAGGAGGGGGAGGAGGGGGGAGGAGGGGGAGACAACACCTTATTATTTATGTAGAGAGGGGGAGGAGGGGGGAGGAGGGGGGAGGAGGGGGAGGAGGGGGGAGGAGGGGGAGGAGGGGGGAGGAGGGGGAGACAACACCTTATTATTTATGTAGAGAGTAGGGAGGAGGGGGGAGGAGGGGGGAGGAGGGGGAGGAGGGGGGAGGAGGGGGGAGGAGGGGGAGGAGGGGGAGACAACACCTTATTATTTATGTAGAGAGTAGGGAGGAGGGGGGAGGAGGGGGGAGGAGGGGGAGGAGGGGGGAGGAGGGGGGAGGAGGGGGAGGAGGGGGGAGGAGGGGGGAGGAGGGGGAGACAACACCTTATTATTTATGTAGAGAGGGGGAGGAGGGGGGAGGAGGGGGAGGAGGGGGAGGAGGGGGGAGGAGGGGGAGGAGGGGGGAGGAGGGGGAGACAACACCTTATTATTTATGTAGAGAGGGGGAGGAGGGGGGAGGAGGGGGGAGGAGGGGGAGACAACACCTTATTATTTATGTAGAGAGGGGGAGGAGGGGGGAGGAGGGGGGAGGAGGGGGAGACAACACCTTATTATTTATGTAGAGAGGGGGAGGAGGGGGGAGGAGGGGGGAGGAGGGGGAGACAACACCTTATTATTTATGTAGAGAGGGGGAGGAGGGGGGAGGAGGGGGAGACAACACCTTATTATTTATGTAGAGAGGGGGGAGGAGGGGTCACTGTGTTCACTGTGCCCTGCAGTGGGTTGATAGGAACATGTATCAGAGGTCACTGTGTTCACTGTGCCCAGCAGTGGGTCTGATGTGTGATAATTGGAACATGCGTCTTCTCCCTCCTCTCCTCCAGCCTTCCTTCCTGGAACCTGCGTAGTGAGTTGGAAAATTGACACCCTAAACTGTACTCTCTCAGTCAGCCAGCAGCCAGAGACCACACCATACAACCTCTCGCCAACAAAACGGTCCCAGTTATAGATTGCAGCTATGCCATGCCAACAAATCTAATTGATGGCTCTCACCAGGTGTGAGACGTGAGTGTAGTGGTGCAATAAGTTCTGTTGATATCAGATGCAGATCAGAATGATAGTGTCGCTAGGTGGTAACGAAGTGTCAATTATCTGCCCAGCAGACGTCTGCAAATAGACCCTGAATAGACCCACCTGAACATCAGGCCCTGAAGACAAGACAAGACAAGAGTATGCAGCTGTCATTGTGAGACAAGAGTTAAATTCAGTTTGAGGATCTCTCCCAGTAGCCAGTGATACAGAGGCATCTGATTCCCTAGTGGACTATTGGACCATATCCTTATTTAGTGCACCACTCAGAGTACACAGTGATACTGATACAGAGAATGACATGGCATACATCAGAGCTCTCTCTCTACACAGCATGTCAATGAATCTCTGCTTGTGTTAACATTAAAATGCAGTCCCCCCATGCCTCCTCAATCCCCCCATTCCCCCCCATGCCTCCTCTCCATTCTTCTATAACCCCCTCCCACGATGGTCATGGCATGGGTCTCACAGGCTCACATGATCAGTCAGCTGATCCCTTTCCCTGAGATTCAAAACATCCTTTGGCCTTAGGCTGAAACTTCAACTCAGAAATATATATATTTTTTTATTTATTTCACCTTTATTTAACCAGGTAGGTCAGTTGAGAACTAGTTCTCATTTACAACTGCGACCTGGCCAAGACAAAGCAAGGCAGTGTGACAAAAACAACAACACAGAGTTACACATGAGATAAACAAACGTACAGTCAATAACACAATAGAAAATCTATATACAGAGTGCAAAATGTAGTGCAAAATGCAGTAAGGTTAGGAAGGTAGGACAATAAATAGACCATAGTGGTGAAATAAATTACAGATTATCATCATTAACACAGGAATGAAGGATGTGCAAATGATGATGTGCAAATAGAGATACTGGAGTGCAAAATGAGTTAAAATAATAAATATGGGGATGAGGTAGTAGTGTGGGCTATTTACAGAAGGGCTATATACAGGTGCAGCGATCGATAAGCAGCTTTGACAACTGATGCTTAAAGTTATTGAGGGAGATAGGAACCTCTAGCTTCAATGATTTTTGCAATTCGTTCCAGTCATTGGCAGCAGAGAACTGGAAGGAATGGCGGCCAAAGGAGGTGTTGGCTTTGGGGGTGACCAGTGAGATATACCTGCTGGAGCGCATGCTACGGGTGGGTGTTGCTATGGTGACCAGCGAGTTGAGATAAGGCAGGGATTTACCTAGTAAAGACTTATAGATGACCTGGAGCCAGTGGGTTTGGCGACGAATATGTAATGAGGGCCAGCCAACGAGAGAATACAGGTCGCAGTGTTGGGTAGTATATGGGGCTTTGGTAACAAAACGGATAGCACTGTGATAGACTACATCCAATTTGCTGAGTAGAGTGTTGGAGGCTAGTTTGTAAATGACATCGCCGAAGTCAAGGATCGGTAGGATAGTCAGTTTTAACAAGGGCATGTTTGGCAGCATGAGTGAAGGAGGCTTTGTTACGAAATAGGAAGCCGATTCTAGATCTAATCTTGGGCCGGAGATGGTCAATGTGAGTCTGGAAGTTGAGTTTACAGTCTAACCAGACACCTAGGTATTTGTAGGTGTCCACGTATTCTAAGTCAGACCCGTCGAGAGTAGTGATGATAGTCCGGTAGGCGGGTGCTGGCAGTGTTCGATAGAAAAGCATGCACTTAGTTTTACTAGCGTTTAAGAGCAGTTGGAGCCACGGAAGGAGTGTTGTATTGCGTTGAAGCTTGCCTATAATACAGGCCTATAGTACAGGCCTATAATACAGGCCTATAGTACAGGCCTATAGTACAGGCCTATAATACAGGCCTATAGTACAGGCCTATAATACAGGCCTATAGTACAGGCCTATAATACAGGCCTATAGTACAGGCCTATAGTACAGGCCTATAATACAGGCCTATAGTACAGGCCTATAGTACAGGCCTATAGTACAGGCCTATAATACAGGCCTATGGTAAGTCAATAAACATATTCTAGATGTAAAAAAAGCAATAATCACAGTCTTGCTGTAGCGCATCTTTGCACCTTTTTAAATGTGCTTTACACTGTAAAGTTCCATAAACACTTGAACTGAGATCAACCCCATCCTTTGAAAGGTCAACAACAGTGTAAGCTGTGACAAACAGAGTCTATTAAACATGGTAATCATTCTGAACTATGGTCTTCATCATCATACCAGGACAGAAACATCAAAGGTTGATTTTGGGGATCCACTGACAGGGTCTTACTTAAATAATGTTCTGGTGCAGGTCAATCTCAACACAAAGTGACCATAGAAAGAGGGAGAGAGAGAGGGAGAGAGGGAGTAGGAGAGAGAGAGGGAGAGAGAGAGAGAGAGAGACAGAGAGAGGGACAGGGTGGGAGAAAAAGAGAGAGAGAAAGAGAAAGAGAAAGAGAAAGAGAAAGAGAGAGAGAGAGAGGAGAGAGGAGAGAGGAGAGAGGAGAGAGAGAGAGAGAGAGAGAGGAGAGAGAGAGAGAGAGAGAGGAGAGAGGAGAGAGGAGAGAGGAGAGAGGAGAGAGATATGTCACTCAAGCTCAGTGCTTACACAAGCCATCATCCAGCTTAGCCTCAGATGGAGAACAGGGTAGACTGGTGGAAATTGTTACATTAACCAGCAGCCATGATCTCTGAATGTTTCTTCTAGAGATCAGTCAGACTGGAAGGATCAGAGTAATTATATGTCCTTGAGCCCAGGTGATGTGAAAAGTCTCTGTCTCCGTCTCCGTCTCCGTCTTGGGGACATCAAATGTATCAACTGGTTAAAATATCACATATGCGATGTAGCTAATGATTAGCCCATTAGAGCACAAGCAGGTAGGCAACCCAAGCTTCAGCCTATTTAGTTATAGCCATTCCGCTGCATCAGTTGGGCTACAGGCGATAATGCTACATCAGTTGGGCTACAGATGATAATGCTGCATCAGTTGGGCTACAGGTGATAGTGCTGCATCAGTTGGGCTACAGGTGATAGTGCTGTGTCAGTTGGGCTACAGGTGATAGTGCTGTGTCAGTTGGGCTACAGGTGATAATGCTACATCAGTTGGGCTACAGGTGATAATGCTGCATCAGTTGGGCTACAGGTGATAGTGCTGCATCAGTTGGGCTACAGGTGATAATGCTGCATCAGTTGGGCTACAGGTGATAGTGCTGCATCAGTTGGGCTACAGGTGATAATGCTGCATCAGTTGGGCTACAGGTGATAATGCTTATTGACATGACATTTTAGATGGTGTCAGTATAATTTGATTTTGTAGGAAAATGTCCCAGAACTGAGCTACTCAGTCCATCTCACAGACCCCAGACGGCGTGAGGTGTGGCTTATTGAAATAAAAAGGATGATTAACTGGAGATGTGGGATAATAGAAACATTGCATAATTCTAATAAATAATATGTGATTGAACAAATCTATATATGGTCTAATATTTGGGTTTTATTTACGCCAACAGATTAACATTGGCCCGGGCCACTTCCTGGTAAGTAGATTTAACAGCACTGTATGGTTATGGGGAAGGTTATGGATGTCAACCAGATTGATGAAGGCGAAGTTCACAGGCTTTTCTATTGTATTTCTCTTTTATGTTGGTGTCATTAGGGCATGAAACAGGAAAACAGAATATAAACAGAATATAAACAGGAAAACAGATTAGATGAAGCTAAAACGGTGAAAGTGTTTAGACTAATAACGATGGTTGGGGCGAGAGGAGGAAAGATCAAGCCGCTAAGTCACTCACTGTCTTTTGGTTTTACATCTTCGTTGGAGCTGAGTGTGTGTTATGTAGCTGTACTACTATATCAGTCTAGGAATTTATTTCTATTAAAACACATCTCCAACCCCCCCCCTTTTGGGGGACTATGTAATACAGTCCAATATGCTTTGCTTAATTATTTTTCTACTTTTCTTTTTATAAACATGTTTTGACAATAGTTTTGAGTGGCAGGTAGCCTAGTGGTCAGAGCGTTGGGCCAGTAACCGAAAGGTTGCTGGATCTAATCCCCAAGGTGAAAAACCTGTCGATGTGTCCTTGAGCAAGGCACTTAACCCTAATTTGCTCCAGGGGCTGACCCTGTAGGTAGGCTGGCAACGTAAATAAGAATCTGTTCTTAACTGACATGCCTAGTTAAATAGTTTTTAAAAATTCCACCGACAGCCGTTACAAATAACCATCATATAATACATTTGAACGTAAACTTTTTTTGAATCAAAATGTGTTTTTTGGCATAAATGCCTTCTGGAACGTGAACTTTCATGTGCCTTATTAACAAACTTGCATGCCATCTGTAAATATGAATACAATTATGAGCCTAGTTGGTTTAGTCACAGAAAAAGACAGCAACCTTCCCACTAGCCATGATTGGTTGAGATAATGACTGGGCTGGACATGCAGAGAGAGGAGTTTGGATTGGTCTGCCATATAGAAGGCTTCTATCTATTTGAGCTGGTCAGTATGTGTAGGTAATCCTGTCTAACACATTATTTTTATTTTTTATGTATCGTGTAGTGGAGCTCCGTAAGTGTTAACAAGCTCTCTACTCTCTGGAGGATCGAGTTTTGAAATCAGTGGAATTAGAGTCTGATAGCTAAAGACATCATAAGTTGGGATTCTGGTTCATTGTTTAGCTAGCTAACTAATGTTAGCTGGCTGGCTTGTTAGCTAACGTTACATGTATAATATTACACGTTGTTTACCTAGCTAGGTTAATTGTTTACCTACTGTAGCTAGCTAGCTACATGTCTTAACAAAAGACTACACTACGCAAGTAACCATTTTGGGTGCGTTCGTAAATTCAGTCTGATTATGCCAGAGCGCAGAATAACTGATGAATATGTCTGGTGTCAGTAAACATCGGCAAAAAAGTGTACTTAAATAGTTGCCAGCAGAGCTGATTAGGCTGTTTTTATGTTATCCTGAGGTAAACAATGAACTATAATACCAATTTTGTGTCTGGAAGTAAATAGCAAGCTAGCCAATGTTACCCAGTTAGCTTGGGTGCTTGACTGCCAATGTGAGGTCAGAACGCTCGGATCAAGTGTGCGACCTGAACGCTCCGAGAGTGAAACGAGATGGGTGGGGCTAAAGTTTAAGAGGGTGTGAACGATGCTGAATGGGTGTAGACAAAGAAGATCTCTCCAGTAGGTACCAAAACCCTCAAAGGCCATTTTCTCAAAAGTGAGATTACAAGTTCATCAACTTTCAAAGCAGAATTTCTTTCCAATTGTTCCCTAAGTGGGAATATCATACATTTTTTCAACAGGACAATGACCCAACACATCTACAGGCTGTGCAAGGGCAATTTGACCAAGAAGGAGAGTGATGGAGTGCTGCATCAGGATGATCTGACATCCAAAATCACATTTGTTTAACACTTTTTTGGTTACTACATGATTCCATATGTGTTATTTCTTCATGTTTATGTCTTCACTAATATTATTCAATGTAAAAAATAGTAAAAATAAAGAAAAACCACTGAATGAGTAGGATTCCAAACTGGGTTTTTGACAATATAGTAGTGAAAATATAGTAGTGATGATATAGTAGTGATAATATAGTAGTGATGACATAGTAGTGATGATATAGTAGTGACAATATAGTAGTGATGATATAGTAGTGACAATATAGTAGTGATAATATAGTAGTGACAATATAGTAGTGATGATATAGTAGTGATGATATAGTAGTGATGATATAGTAGTGACAATATAGTAGTGATAATATAGTAGTGATGATATAGTAGTGATAATATAGTAGTGATGATATAGTACAATATAGTAGTGATAATATAGTGGTGACAATATAGTAGTGATGATATAGTAGTGATGATATAGTGGTGACAATATAGTAGTGATGAAATAGTAGTGATGATATAGTAGTGACAATATAGTAGTGATAATATAGTAGTGATGATATAGTAGTGACAATATAGTAGTGATAATATAGTAGTGATGATATAGTAGTGACAATATAGTAGTGATGATATAGTAGTGATGATATAGTAGTGATGATATAGTAGTGATGATATAGTAGTGATAATATAGTAGTGATGATATAGTAGTGACAATATAGTAGTGATGATATAGTAGTGATAATATAGTAGTGATGATATAGTAGTGACAATATAGTAGTGATAATATAGTAGTGATGAAATAGTAGTGATGATATAGTAGTGATGATATAGTAGTGACAATATAGTAGTGATGATATAGTAGTGATGAAATAGTAGTGCTGATATAGTAGTGACAATATAGTAGTGATAATATAGTAGTGATGATATAGTAGTGACAATATAGTAGTGATAATATAGTAGTGATGATATAGTAGTGATAATATAGTAGTGATGATATAGTAGTGACAATATAGTAGTGATGATATAGTAGTGATGATATAGTAGTGATGATATAGTAGTGATGATATAGTAGTGATGATATAGTAGTGATAATATAGTAGTGATGACATAGTAGTGATGATATAGTAGTGATAATATAGTAGTGATGATATAGTAGTGATGATATAGTAGTGACAATATAGTAGTGATGATATAGTAGTGACAATATAGTAGTGATAATATAGTAGTGACAATATAGTAGTGATGATATAGTAGTGATGATATAGTAGTGATGATATAGTAGTGACAATATAGTAGTGATAATATAGTAGTGATGATATAGTAGTGATGATATAGTAGTGATGATATAGTACAATATAGTAGTGATAATATAGTAGTGATGATATAGTAGTGATGATATAGTACAATATAGTAGTGATGATATAGTAGTGATGATATAGTAGTGATGATATAGTAGTGATGATATAGTAGTGATGATATAGTAGTGACAATATAGTAGTGATGATATAGTAGTGATGATATAGTAGTGATAATATAGTAGTGATGATATAGTAGTGATGATATAGTAGTTATGATATAGTAGTGATGATATAGTAGTGATGATATAGTAGTGATAATATAGTAGTGATGACATAGTAGTGAGAATATAGTAGTGATGATATAGTAGTGATGATATAGTAGTGACAATATAGTAGTGATAATATAGTAGTGACAATATAGTAGTGATGATATAGTAGTGATGATATAGTAGTGACGATATAGTAGTGATGATATAGTAGTGACAATATAGTAGTGATAATATAGTAGTGATGATATAGTAGTGACAATATAGTAGTGATAATATAGTAGTGATGATATAGTAGTGATAATATAGTAGTGATGATATAGTAGTGATGATATAGTAGTGATGATATAGTAGTGACGATATAGTAGTGACGATATAGTAGTGATGATATAGTAGTGATGATATAGTAGTGATGATATAGTAGTGATGATATAGTAGTGATGATATAGTAGTGACAATATAGTAGTGATGATATAGTAGTGATGATATAGTAGTGATGACATAGTAGTGACAATATAGTAGTGATGACATAGTAGTGATGATATAGTAGTGATAATATAGTAGTGACAATATAGTAGTGACAATATAGTAGTGACAATATAGTAGTGACATAGTAGTGATGATATAGTAGTGATAATATAGTAGTGATGATATAGTAGTGACAATATAGTAGTGATGATATAGTAGTGACAATATAGTAGTGACAATATAGTAATGATGATATAGAAGTGACGATATAGTAGTGATGATATAGTAGTGATAATATAGTAGTGACAATATAGTAGTGATGATATAGTAGTGATGATATAGTAGTGATAATATAGTAGTGACAATATAGTAGTGATGATATAGTAGTGATGATATAGTAGTGACAATATAGTAGTGATGATATAGTAGTGACAATATAGTAGTGACAATATAGTAGTGACAATATAGTAGTGACAATATAGTAATGATGATATAGTAGTGATGATATAGTAGTGATGATATAGTAGTGACAATATATTAGTGATGATATAGTAGTGATAATATAGTAGTGACAATATAGTAGTGATGATATAGTAGTGATGATATAGTAGTGATGATATAGTAGTGATAATATAGTAGTGACAATATAGTAGTGATGATATAGTAGTGATGATATAGTAGTGATAATATAGTAGTGACAATATAGTAGTGATGATATAGTAGTGATGATATAGTAGTGATGATATAGTAGTGACAATATAGTAGTGATGATATAGTAGTGATGATATAGTAGTGATGATATAGTAGTGACAATATATTAGTGACGATATAGTAGTGATGATATAGTAGTGATGATATAGTAGTGATAATATAGTAGTGATGATATAGTAGTGATGATATAGTAGTGATGATATAGTAGTGATGATATAGTAGTGATAATATAGTAGTGACAATATAGTAGTGATGATATAGTAGTGATGATATAGTAGTGATGATATAGTAGTGATGATATAGTAGTGATGATATAGTAGTGATGATATAGTAGTGATGATATAGTAGTGATGATATAGTACAATATAGTAGTGATAATATAGTAGTGATAATATAGTAGTGATGATATAGTAGTGATGATATAGTACAATATAGTAGTGATGATATAGTAGTGATAATATAGTAGTGATGAT
>CM042393.1:1967739-2081449 GCA_023634145.1 Thymallus thymallus
TAATCCATATTTATGCATCATTCACCCTGATCTGTTACTCTTCAGTAGTTGTATGAATGAGAAGATGTGCTATAATGTTGTTCTGTCTTTGTACCCACTCTCTCCTCCCTCTATCTCTGATCACATGTGATGAGCTGCACCTGGCAGTGCTATGGGGTGGGGCTTCAGGTCTGCTGGGTTACGGAACTGTGACAACATGTATGAAGGTGTCTCCACGAGGAGGCCTTATTGATGTACCATGTATAAAGGTGTCTCCACGAGGAGGCCTTATTGATGTACCATGTATAAAGGTGTCTCCACGAGGAGGCCTTATTGATGTACCATGTATAAAGGTGTCTCCACGAGGAGACCTTATTGATGTACCATGTATAAAGGTGTCTCCACGAGGAGGCCTTATTGATGTACCATGTATAAAGGTGTCTTCACGAGGAGACCTTATTGATGTACCATGTATAAAGGTGTCTCCACGAGGAGGCCTTATTGATGTACCATGTATAAAGGTGTCTCCACGAGGAGGCCTTATTGATGTACCATGTATAAAGGTGTCTCCACGAGGAGGCCTTATTGATGTACCATGTATAAAGGTGTCTCCACGAGGAGGCCTTATTGATGTACCATGTATAAAGGTGTCTCCACGAGGAGACCTTATTGATGTACCATGTATAAAGGTGTCTCCACGAGGAGACCTTATTGATGTACCATGTATAAAGGTGTCTCCACGAGGAGACCTTATTGATGTACCATGTATAAAGGTGTCTCCACGAGGAGGCCTTATTGATGTACCATGTATAAAGGTGTCTCCACGAGGAGACCTTATTGATGTACCATGTATAAAGGTGTCTCCACGAGGAGGCCTTACTGCTCTAGCAGGTGTGTCTTATTTTCAACCTGAGGGCCATGTATCTGTAAAAAATATCCCTCAACTTTGGGGCGGCAGGTAGCCTAGGGGTTAGAGCGTTGGGCCAGTAACTAAAAAGGTCGCTGGTTTGAATACCTGAGCCGACAAGGTGAAAAACCTGTTGATGTGTCCTTGAGCAAGACACTTCACCCTAATTTGCTCCAGGGGCTGACCCTGTAGGTAGGACATTGTAAATAAGAATTTGTTATTAACTGACTTGTCTAGTTAAATAAATAAAATAAATCAACTTTGGCCTCAGACGACATGGTCCTGCGGCAGGCACAGATTTTGGACCCACATTTTACACCTGTTAGTAGTCTACCAGCTCTGCTGGCCAGTGCCCAACATCCTGAATTTCCATTCCAGGTTATAAGCCACAGGGTTCAGTTCTTACCTTTTGTGGGGCGAGGTGTGCAGGAGGAGCCAGGCTGGCAGGAGGGTCTGTGATGTAGGTCTTCTTAGGGACAGGTTGTGGGTAGCCCTGCTGGGTAGGAACAGCAACATAGCTAGGCTCTGGTCTCCAGGTGTTCCCTGGTCCTCCCCCGTACCCTCCTGCTCCAGGGTAGGCCTGCTCTGGGTACCCTACCAGAAATGTCATGTATGTTAAAAATGTGTTGACAAATACAATAATTACACCAATAGCACATGACATTGTAGCACAAATTAGATTGTAACAATAAAAATGGATTCTACTGAAAAGCTAGTTTGATGCATTTTACTAGTTCCTAAATACATTTAAAATGGATTGGAAACAGGTTGTCAAGTAATTTCAGATAACATGTCATGAAATGGAACATGGTAGAATTGCAAATGAACAGTGTGTATTAATGTTGTGTGAAATAGAGTAGGCACCTTGAGGGGCGAAGCCTGGCTGAGGGGGCCCATAGGCAAAGTCAGGGCCTCGAGGCTGAGCAGCCATGTACTGGACCTGTGAAGAGACATGCTGAAATGGTTAACACTCCCAGCTCTAACACATCTCCTTCCTCCTCGAAGACCAGGGTTCAATCCCTTCTTAACTTCCTACCTTGTCTCCTCCCATCTATCTTTCTGTTTCCTAGCTGTCTATAATAAAAACATAAACATCAACAAACACGAACAAGGAGAGGAATGTCTCTCTTTTTAACATAAAAGGAGAAGCCATGTACTGAACCTGGGCTGGACTCCGGATAGGCTGTTGGGCAAACTGATGGGGGTGTCCTGGGGACTGGTGCTGGGGCCCGGGTTGAGCAGACCTCACCTGGGGAGAAGAAGAAGATTACTTTTTTGTCAGTTGTCACAGATACACTGGTTGTGTCTCAAATAGCAACCAATTCCCCGAAGGGCTCTGGTCAAACGTAGGGCTCTGGTCAAACGTAGTGCACTATAAAGGGAAGAGGGTGTAATTTGGTACAGACAACTGAAAGATGTCTTTTTACCAACCCCCCTCAAGAGTACACACACACACACACACACAAAGGTTGAAGGAAGTGATCAGCTGCACCCTGGAGCAGTTTTATCTAGCATGCTAGCCGATCCCCATAGACTTCCAGTTATTGTGCTAACGCTAGTTAACATTGGCTCTTGAAACTACCTCTAGCTTCCTTCATGCAGGACATAGAGACATAAAAATGATATCCACAACTTCATCTGACTCTAGGGAAGTACATAAAGGGCCTCATTGCCAAAATTTAGGTGCTGTTCCTTGCTCAAGGGCACAACGACAGCGTATGGATACCAGCCAGGATTGTGTACCTGTACGTTGAAGGTGGGCTGGCTGGGAGTGGAGGCGGTGGCGTAAGAGGCTGGGACTGGCTGGGGCGCCGTCAGGAACTGAGGCCTGGCCACTGGGGAGGCAGAGGAGGGAGGAGCGGAGGACGAGTCCCCCGCCTGGGGCCGGGGCAGTGTTCCGCCTGGGGCCCCGGCCTTGGGAGTGGACTTCTTAGTGGCCGTCAGAGGAGGCTGGGTGGGGATGACCATACGCTTGTAGCCGGTGACCGGAGCGTTGGGACTAGTCACAGATGGAAGAGTTTCAGAGTTCTGCAATATAGAATGATAATAGTTGAGTTTTGAATCCTCTGCAGAACAATGAGTGTCCCTCTGTTCATCCAACAATATAGCCAGTTATAAGATATCACATATTACAACATCACTGTCTTGCCTCTCTTCCGTCACCAATGAAGTTCTCGCAGGAAAAGTTATTCTTCATATCTAACCGAATCACCTTTTGATCTTAAGAACCACACCTGACAACACCATCATATTAGGTACAATTACTCAGCACAGATGATTTAGCTTTCACAGCTGAAGACGTGTTCTGCATATAGTCCAGTCATTTACCAGTAATGTGATGAAGCTCTGTTAAAGGCTGAGGCTTGGGCGGAGCAGCATCTGAACATATTTATTGATACTATGGCTCACAGTCAAGCAACTATCCTGCCTGCTTCCTCCATATGCATCTCCAGGCTATGTAGGCCTGGCACCATCCCTCCATCCATAAACTAGGGTTAATACATCACTGTCCTGGCACCATCCCTCCATCCATAAACTAGGGTTAATACATCACTGTCCTGGCACCATCCCTCCATCCATAAACTAGGGTTAATACATCACTGTCCTGGCATCATCCCTCCATCCATAAACTAGGGTTAATACATCACTGTCCTGGCACCATCCCTCCATCCATAAACTAGGGTTAATACATCACTGTCCTGGCACCATCCCTCCATCCATAAACTAGGGTTAATACATCACTGTCCTGGCATCATCCCTCCATGCATAAACTAGGGTTAATACATCACTGTCCTGGCCCCATCCCTCCATCCATAAACTAGGGTTAATACATCACTGTCCTGGCACCATCCCTCCATCCATAAACTAGGGTTAATACATCACTGTCCTGGCACAATCCCTCCATCCATAAACTAGGGTTAATACATCACTGTCCTGGCACCATCCCTCCATCCATAAACTAGGGTTAATACATCACTGTCCTGGCCCCATCCCTCCATCCCTCCATCCATAAACTAGGGTTAATACATCACTGTCCTGGCATCATCCCTCCATCCATAAACTAGGGTTAATACATCACTGTCCTGGCACCATCCCTCCATCCATAAACTAGGGTTAATACATCACTGTCCTGGCATCATCCCTCCATCCATAAACTAGGGTTAATACATCACTGTCCTGGCATCATCCCTCCATCCATAAACTAGGGTTAATACATCACTGTCCTGGCACCATCCCTCCATCCATAAACTAGGGTTAATACATCACTGTCCTGGCACCATCCCTCCATCCCTCCATCCATAAACTAGGGTTAATACATCACAATCCTGGCCCCATCCCTCCATCCATAAACTAGGGTTAATACATCACCTGCCTGGCACCATCCCTCCATCCATAAACTAGGGTTAATACATCACTGTCCTGGCCCCATCCCTCCATCCATAAACTAGGGTTAATACATCACTGTACTGGCACCATCCCTCCATCCATAAACTAGGGTTAATACATCACTGTCCTGGCACCATCCCTCCATCCATAAACTAGGGTTGATACATCACTGTCCTGGCCCCATCCCTCCATCCATAAACTAGGGTTAATACATCACTGTCCTGGCACCATCCCTCCATCCCTCCATCCATACACTAGGGTTAATACATCACTGTCCTGGCACCATCCCTCCATCCCTCCATCCATAAACTAGGGTTAATACATCACTGTCCTGGCACCATCCCTCCATCCATAAACTAGGGTTAATACATCACTGTCCTGGCACCATCCCTCCATCCCTCCATCCATAAACTAGGGTTAATACATCACTGTCCTGGCACCATCCCTCCATCCATAAACTAGGGTTAATACATCACTGTCCTGGCACCATCCCTCCATCCATAAACTAGGGTTGATACATCACTGTCCTGGCCCCATCCCTCCATCCATAAACTAGGGTTAATACATCACTGTCCTGGCCCCATCCCTCCATCCCTCCATCCATACACTAGGGTAGCACACTAGCAGGGAACGAGGGAGGGGATGGGAGAGGACACCATGATGTTGTGATGGAAACACTACAGGACACTAGTGCTGACTAACTGGCTGTGGAGGAGAGGTGCTAAATCCCAGACATTTGTTGTATTGGTGATCTCTTGATGGGAGCTAATCGGTCACTACAGGAAAACTGCTATGAATCTGCACAGGAGGAGATTCTTCAGTGGTTATATGTAGTGAGTGAAGAACATGTCTCACCAGCACTGACAGACTCAAAGTGAATGATTTATGTCTTTTTCAGTCACCTTTTTCACCCCAAGGGCTTTTAATTTGGTTAAATAGGCTGTGTATCATTACAAGAATGAGCTGGCCCAAACATAGGCTGTGCATCATACAAGAATGAGCTGGCCCAAACATAGGCTATGTATCATACAAGATTGATCTGGCCCAAACATAGGCTATGTATCATACAAGATTGATCTGGCCCAAACATAGGCTATGTATCATACAATATTGATCTGGCCCAAACATAGGCTATGTATCATACAAGATTGATCTTGTAAGAGAGAAAGAGCGTCTTTTTCGATTTGCCATCTGTTTCAAACACATCTAAACACAGTAATCTACAACCAGTGTCAGATAGTCAGCCGGGCTAAAGAAAAAGGTCTGTCATTAACCTTGGATGGTGTACTAGGTTGGTGCCTGGGGTTGGGGGGTAGACAACATCAATTATATCCTTCATCGTGAAATTAGTCTCTTTAAATGTTTCATGGTTTTTAAATAGATTATTACTGTATCTATAAAGGCCCTAGAACCTCTGAGACCAGGTTGATTCACCTGTTTGTTCCACTCAGTGTATAACACATACATATATATATCCAACACGACAGGGATTCAGTTCATTGCTCTGCGCTGCATTTCATGATCCAACCCGTTTAAGCAGTACAGTGCCTTTGTCCCAAAAGGAACCCTATTCCCTATATTGTGCACTACTTTGACCAGAGCCCTAGGGATAGTGTGTCATTAGGACACACATACAATGTGCCCTTTAACAACCATATGGCATCAATTAAAGGCACTCTAGTAAATGACTTCATGTTACCCAGACAGATGTGGAGAAGTGTCATGTCCAAGGTGATGAAGAGATCAATGTGACATAATGAGAGGAGGGAGAGAGGGAGATGCTTAGAGCTCTGTTGGAAACACTTCCTGGTTGGTATAAGAATATGAACCAGCAACACATATGTAGTGGTGGAGATGAACTAACAACACATATCTAGTGGTGGAGATGAACCAGCAACACATATCTAGTGGTGGAGATTAACTAACAACACATATGTAGTGGTGGAGATTAACTAACAACACATATGTAGTGCTGGAGATGAACTAACAACACATATCTAGTGGTGGAGATGAACTAACTGCCATGATACTAGCCCTGCCATGATACTAGCCCTGCCATGATACTAGCCCTGCCATGATACTAGCCCTGCCATGATACTAGCCCTGCCATGATACTAGCCCTGCCATGATACTAGCCCTGCCATGATACTAGCCCTGCCATGATACTAGCCCTGCCATGATACTAGCCCTGCCATGATACTAGCCCTGCCATGATAGTAGCCCTGCCATGATAGTAGCCCTGCCATGATACTAGCCCTACATACATCCCCTTAAGCATCAAACCAGCACTACAGACATTAGTGACATTATACATTCGGTTAGGGCCCGCTGGGCCTGTTCTAGGGTAAGGCTTAGAAATCACTAAATTGATCATTAACCTTTTGAAGCTGAGCCATTTGCTTGTGCTCTGCTGCGCAGTACATATAATGGTGTCAGAAGTGCTTCAACCTTGTCAAACATAAAACCGAACATTGTCCAAGTCCACAGGAGATATTATTTTACACAAAATAATAATGTTCCTTGGGTTTTGTCAGAGTTTAGAGTGACGAAAAGTGCTCTGCACCCTGTCTCACCATTGAGCAGGTGTGAACAGCACAGGGATCGAGGGACAGACAGATAGGAAGTTATTTCTGATTTTGGGTTCAGGCAGGGCCTTAAATTTGGCAGAAACTGTCCTGGGTATGGTAGGGCTTGAACCTTACGGGCATGGGTAGGGCAAAAAATTCCTGCCTGTGTAGGGCTCTAAAAGAGAGAGAGAGAGAGAGAGAGAGAGAGAGAGAGAGAGAGAGAGAGAGAGAGAGACTAACACAAGGGCTCTCCCACTAGGCACAGATATCATTTAAACGTCTAGTTTTGATTTAAAGTTGGCTGAGTTGTCAAGTAACGTCAATTCAACGTGAAATCAACAGAAAATGTCACCATGTCATTGGATTCAGGTGAAACAAATAAGAAACTGCTTTATGTTGACGACTTTTTACAAATCCAATTAGTTTTCCATATAAAAATAGAGGGAGATCTCAGTCCTCAGCATCAAAACATAAAAATAGAGGGAGATCTCAGTCCTCAGCATCAAAACATAAAAATAGAGGGAGATCTCAGTCCTCAGCATCAAAACATAAAAATAGAGGGAGATCTCAGTCCTCAGCATCAAAACATAAAAATAGAAGGGAGATCTCAGTCCTCAGCATCAAAACATAAAAATAGAAGGGAGATCTCAGTCCTCAGCATCAAAACATAAAAATAGAAGGGAGATCTCAGTCCTCAGCATCAAAACATAAAAATAGAAGGGAGATCTCAGTCCTCAGCATCAAAACATAAAAATAGAGGGAGATCTCAGTCCTCAGCATCAAAACATAAAAATAGAAGGGAGATCTCAGTCCTCAGCATCAAAACATAAAAATAGAAGGGAGATCTCAGTCCTCAGCATCAAAACATAAAAATAGAAGGGAGATCTCAGTCCTCAGCATCAAAACATAAAAATAGAGGGAGATCTCAGTCCTCAGCATCAAAACATACTGCAAACAAACACTGATGGACTCCTATCCATTACATGGAAGGTCAACAGGTTTTATTTAGCGACGTTCCAAATGTCCCTATCCCCTATATAGTACACTACTTTTGGCCAGGGAATAGGGTGTCATTTGGGATGCTGGCTGTGACTGTGTTACCGTGTGATTTCAGTCATTAGGGTTATAATGCAGATTGCCAGGCATTAGACAGGTATTCTACAGCGATGCCAGGCCTAAACATTGATGTTTTACACTATGTCTGTCTAATGTTAGTCTTAGTCTACTAAGACTACTAGTCTACTAATGTTAGTAAATGTAAGTTCATGTTAATGAACTAGGCTGTCATTCAGTCCCCAGTGAGGTGGAGGCAGATGGGACTTTGTTTTTACAACATTGTGTTTTATCTAAATGCCCCCGAGACTGACATATTCTTGGGGGTTGAAGGATAGGGGATGGAGGGGACGTTGATGGCTGAGGGAGTGCAGGAGGCTTTTCTGAGCAGATACAGATACATACAGAGACAGAGACAGAGACAGACAGAGACAGAGACAGATACATTCAGAGACAGAGACAAGAGACATATACATACAGAGACAGAGACAGATACATACAGAGACAGAGACAGATACATACAGAGACAGAGACAGAGATATACAGAGACAGAGACATAGACAGATACATACAGAGACAGAGACATAAAGAGACAGAGGCAGAGACAGAGACAGAGGCAGAGGCAGAGACAGAGACATACAGAGACAGAGACATAGAGACAGAGACATACAGAGACAGAGACATACAGAGACAGAGGCAGAGAAAGAGGCAGAGGCAGAGACAGAGACAGAGACAGAGACAGAGACAGAGACAGAGACAGATACATACAGAGACAGAGAGACAGAGAGACAGAGACATACAGAGACAGAGACAGAGGCAGAGAAGGATTGCAGAGACAGAGACAGATACATACAGAGACAGAGACAGAGAGACAGAGACATACAGAGACAGAGACAGAGACAGAGACTGGGGCAGGGTCAGAGGCAAAGATACAGAGACAGAGACAGAGACATACAGAGACAGAGACTGGGACTGGGACTGGGACAGGGACAGAGGCAGAGAAATACAGAGACAGAGACTGAGGCAGAGACATACAGAGACAGAGGCAGAGACATACAGAGACAGAGACTGGGACAGGGACAGACACAGAGACATACAGAGACAGGGACTGGGACAGAGACTGGGACAGGGACAGAGACTGAGACATACCGAGACAGAGACTGGGACAGGGACAGAGACAGAGACAGAGGCAGAGACACAGAGACAGAGACATACAGAGACAGAGACAGAGACTGGGACAGAGGTAGAGACATACAGAGACAGAGACAGAGACTGGGACAGGGACAGAGGCAGAGACATACAGAGACAGAGACAGAGGCAGAGACATACAGAGACAGAGACAGAGACTGGGACAGGGACAGAGACAGAGACTGAGACATACAGAGACAGAGACAGGGACTGCGACAGAGACAGAGACAGCGACTGGTACAGGGACAGAGACTGAGACAGAGACATACAGAGACAGAGACAGGGACAGAGGCAGAGGCAGAGACAGGGACAGAGACAGGGACTGGGACTGGGACTGCGACAGAGACAGGGACTGGGACAGGGACAGAGACAGAGACTGAGACAGAGACATACAGAGACAGAGACAGGGACTGAGGCGGAGATATACAGAGACAGAGACAGAGGCAGAGACATACAGAGACAGAGACAGAGACTGGGACAGGGACAGAGACAGAGACTGAGACATACAGAGACAGAGACAGGGACTGCGACAGAGACAGAGACAGAGACAGCGACTGGTACAGGGACAGAGACTGAGACAGAGACATACAGAGACAGAGACTGAGACAGGGACAGAGGCAGAGGCAGAGACAGGAACAGAGACAGGGACTGGGACTGTGAAAGAGACAGGGACAGGGACAGAGACTGAGACAGAGACATACAGAGACAGAGACTGGGACAGGGACAGAGACATACAGAGACAGAGACTGAGACAGGGACAGGGACAGAGGCAGAGACAGGGACAGTGACAGTGACATAGACTGTGACAGGGACAGGGACAGGGACTGAGACAGAGACATACAGAGACAGAGACTGGGACAGAGACATACAGAGACAGAGACAGAGACAGAGACAGAGACAGAGACAGAGACTGGGACAGGGACAGGGACAGAGACTGAGACAGAGACATACAGAGACAGAGACAGGGACTGGGACTGCGACAGAGACAGAGACAGAGACAGAGACAGCGACTGGGACAGGGACAGAGACTGAGACAGAGACATACAGAGACAGAGACTGAGACAGAGGCAGAGGCAGAGGCAGAGACAGGGACTGGGACTGCGACAGAGACAGCGACAGGGACAGGGACAGGGACAGAGACTGAGACATACAGAGACAGAGACTGGGACAGGGACAGAGACATACAGAGACAGAGACTGAGACAGGGACAGAGGCAGAGGCAGAGACAGGGACAGGGACAGGGACAGGGACAGTGACAGAGACTGTGACAGGGACAGAGACTGAGACAGAGGCAGAGACATACAGAGACAGAGACAGGGACAGGGACAGAGACACGGACAGGGACAGTGACAGAGACTGGGACAGGGACAGAGACAGAGACACACACAAACATACACAGTCACACATACAACCACTTGCTCTTTCACAAACAAAAGTTTTGAATCTACTCCACTCTAACTCAGAACAACTTTGCAAACAACGTAAGTGTGAAATCTCTCAGAGACTCCCAAGAAAGGCTTTCTGACACATTCAAATAGATTAAGAGAGACTATAGACACCTCGGGGGCTGCTGGGTAAATCTGTTAACTTTACATTTCAAACCACAAAGGGAGGGAATGCGGGTTAGGTGAGAGGGGGAGGTAAGAGGGGGGAGGTGAGAGGGGGGAGGTAAGAGGGGGGAGGTGAGAGTGGGAGGTAAGAGGGGGGAGGTGAGAGGGGGGAGGTGAGAGGGGGGAGGTGAGAGTGGGAGGTAAGAGGGGGGAGGTGAGAGGGGGGATGGGGGAGGTGAGAGGGGGGAGGTGAGAGTTGAGAGGGGGAGGTGAGAGGGGGGAGGTGAGAGGGGGGAGGTGAGAGGTGAAAGTTGAGAGGGGGAGGTGAGAGGGGGGAGGTGAGAGGGAGGAGGGGGGAGTTGAGAGGGGGAGGTGAGAGGGGGGAGGTGAGAGGGAGGAGGGGGGAGTTGAGAGGGGGGAGGTAAGAGGGGGAGGTGAGAGGGGGGAGTTGAGAGGGGGAGGTGAGAGGGGGGAGGTGAGAGGGGGGAGTTGAGAGGGGGGAGGTGAGAGGGGGGAGTTGAGAGGGGGAGGTGAGAGGGGGGAGGTGAGAGGGGGGAGTTGAGAGGGGGAGGTGAGAGGGGGGAGGTGAGAGGGGGGAGGTGAGAGGGGGAGGTGAGAGGGGGGAGGTGAGAGGGGGGAGTTGAGAGGGGGAGTTGAGTCTCTAGTGTCAGTCTCTAAGGTGCAGAGCAGAGTACCAGGCAGTAGCCGGCTAGTGTCAGTTTCTAAGGTGCAGAGTGGAGTACCAGGCAGTAGCCGGCTAGTGTCAGTCTCTAAGGTGCAGAGCAGAGTACCAGGCGGTAGCCGGATAGTGTCAGTCTCTAAGGTGCAGAGCAGAGTACCAGGTGGTAGCCGGCTAGTGTCAGTCTCTAAGGTGCAGGGCAGAGTACCAGGTGGTAGCCGGCTAGTGTCAGTCTCTAAGGTGCAGAGCAGAGTACCAGGCGGTAGCCGGCTAGTGTCAGTCTCTAAGGTGCAGAGTGGAGTACCAGGTGGTAGCCGGATAGTGTCAGTCTCTAAGGTGCAGAGCAGAGTACCAGGTGGTAGCCGGCTATGGTCAGTCTCTAAGGTGCAGAGCAGAGTACCAGGCAGTAGCCGGCTAGTGTCAGTTTCTAAGGTGCAGAGTGGAGTACCAGGCAGTAGCCGGCTAGTGTCAGTCTCTAAGGTGCAGAGTGGAGTACCAGGTGGTAGCCGGCTAGTGTCAGTCTGTAAGGTGCAGAGTGGAGTACCAGGTGGTAGACAGCTAGTGGTGGGTGTTCAACAGTCTGATGGCCCTGAGATAGAAGCTGTTTTTCAGTCTCTCGGTCCCAGCTTTGATGCACCTGTACTGACCTCGCCTTCTGGATAAGAGTCTGCTAAATGACTCTCCAGTCAGTCGCTCTGGATAAGAGTCTGCTAAATGACTCTCCAGTCAGTCGCTCTGGATAAGAGTCTGCTAAATGACTCTCCAGTCAGTCGCTCTGGATAAGAGTCTGCTAAATGACTCTCCAGTCAGTCGCTCTGGATAAGAGTCTGCTAAATGACTCTCCAGTCAGTCTCTCTGGATAAGAGTCTGCTAAATGACTCTCCAGTCAGTCGCTCTGGATAAGAGTCTGCTAAATGACTCTCCAGTCAGTCGCTCTGGATAAGAGTCTGCTAAATGACTCTCCAGTCAGTCGCTCTGGATAAGAGTCTGCTAAATGACTCTCCAGTCAGTCGCTCTGGATAAGAGTCTGCTAAATGACTCTCCAGTCAGTCGCTCTGGATAAGAGTCTGCTAAATGACTCTCCAGTAAGTCGCTCTGGATAAGAGTCTGCTAAATGACTCTCCAGTCAGTCGCTCTGGATAAGAGTCTGCTAAATGACTCTCCAGTCAGTCGCTCTGGATAAGAGTCTGCTAAATGACTCTCCAGTCAGTCTCTCTGGATAAGAGTCTGCTAAATGACTCTCCAGTCAGTCGCTCTGGATAAGAGTCTGCTAAATGACTCTCCAGTCAGTCGCTCTGGATAAGAGTCTGCTAAATGACTCTCCAGTCAGTCTCTCTGGATAAGAGTCTGCTAAATGACTCTCCAGTCAGTCGCTCTGGATAAGAGTCTGCTAAATGACTCTCCAGTAAGTCGCTCTGGATAAGAGTCTGCTAAATGACTCTCCAGTCAGTCGCTCTGGATAAGAGTCTGCTAAATGACTCTCCAGTCAGTCTCTCTGGATAAGAGTCTGCTAAATGACTCTCCAGTCAGTCGCTCTGGATAAGAGTCTGCTAAATGACTCTCCAGTAAGTCGCTCTGGATAAGAGTCTGCTAAATGACTCTCCAGTCAGTCGCTCTGGATAAGAGTCTGCTAAATGACTCTCCAGTAAGTCGCTCTGGATAAGAGTCTGCTAAATGACTCTCCAGTCAGTCGCTCTGGATAAGAGTCTGCTAAATGACTCTCCAGTCAGTCGCTCTGGATAAGAGTCTGCTAAATGACTCTCCAGTCAGTCTCTCTGGATAAGAGTCTGCTAAATGACTCTCCAGTCAGTCGCTCTGGATAAGAGTCTGCTAAATGACTCTCCAGTAAGTCGCTCTGGATAAGAGTCTGCTAAATGACTCTCCAGTCAGTCGCTCTGGATAAGAGTCTGCTAAATGACTCTCCAGTCAGTCTCTCTGGATAAGAGTCTGCTAAATGACTCTCCAGTCAGTCGCTCTGGATAAGAGTCTGCTAAATGACTCTCCAGTAAGTCGCTCTGGATAAGAGTCTGCTAAATGACTCTCCAGTCAGTCTCTCTGGATAAGAGTCTGCTAAATGACTCTCCAGTCAGTCTCTCTGGATAAGAGTCTGCTAAATGACTCTCCAGTCAGTCGCTCTGGATAAGAGTCTGCTAAATGACTCTCCAGTCAGTCGCTCTGGATAAGAGTCTGCTAAATGACTCTCCAGTAAGTCACTATGATGTAAAATGTAATGAAGGGAAGAAATGCAAGTTTAACAGTCTGCATTTCAAAAGGCACCCTATTTCCTATATAGTTCACTACTTCTGACCAAGACTCTATAAGAAAATAGTGCACTATAAAGGAAATAGGGTGCCTTTAAAGACGAAAACACATAGAACCAAACAATCTCTAATCTCTTCTCTAACTCAGTCTCTGTCTGTAGCTACAAAGAACAATAAGTCAGAAACATGCGCCAGGCCCCAAACTAATGTGACTATCTCCGTCTATCCTTCACACTGAAACAATCTCCTTCTTATTCTCTCTCCTTGGCCCCGACACCAACCAGTAATAATGCTGAGGGGATCAGCACTCTCACACTTAAAAATAGTTCCAGATAAGGCACATTAAATATGATTAAAGATTTCTCCTCTGCAAAATGTGGCGAGACCTCCAGCTGTTTTGAACTATCTCACATTTGCAGATAAAGTGCATTAAAAGGGTATATAGATAGAAACTCTCTGCCCTGTCCTGTCTGTAACTGTATCGCACGGAGGAGATCAGTTTTTTACTCCCACTCTCTGTCTCTCTCTCTTTCTTTCTCCTTCAAGAGACAGTGAGTACAAGAAAAATATTATCTACAAGTGAAAAAAAAGAAAGAATTGATAGCGGTAGTATAGAAGAGTTACTAATTAGAATTAGTACTATTTAACTCTAAAACTCCACTGAAGGACCTAAATACATGAGAGTAAACAGTAGCCTCCCTAGAGGCAGACAGTACAATAGCAGAATCCTCAGCCTTACATAACATCGGACCAATCAAGGTAGAATTCACAAGCTGCAATTACAACAATATGTGAGATATACACTACCGTTCAAACGTTTACACATACATGAAATGAGTTGCAAAATTTATAGGAAATATAGTCAAGACGTTGACAAGGTTATAAATAATGATTTTAATTGAAATAATAATTGTGTCCTTCAAACTTTGCATTCGTCAAAGAATCCTCCATTTGCAGACATTAAAGCCTTGCAGACCTTTGGCATTCTAGTTGTCAATTTGTTGAGGTAATCTGAAGAGATTTCACCCCATGCTTCCTGAAGCACCTCCCACAAGTTGGATTGGCTTGATTGGCACTTCTTACATACCATACGGTCAAGCTGCTCCCACAACAGCTCAATAGGGTTGAGATCCGGTGACCGTGCTGACCACTCCATTATAGACAGAATACCAGCTGACTGCTTCTTCCCTAAATAGTTCTTGCATAGTTTGGAGCTGTGCTTTGGGTCATTGTCCTGATGTAGGAGGAAATTGGCTCCAATTAAGCGCCGTCCACAGAGTATAGCATGGCATTGCAAAATGGAGTGATAGCCTTCCTTCTTCAAGATCCCTTTTACCCTGTACAAATCTCCCACTTTACCACCACCAAAGCACCCCCAGACCATCACATTGCCTCCACCATGCTTGACAGATGGCGTCAAGCACTCCTTCAGCATCTTTTCATTTGGTCTGTGTCTCATGAATGTTCTTCTTTGTGATCCGAACACCTCAAACTTAGATTTGTCTGTCCATAACACTTTTCCAATCTTCCTCTGTCCAGTGTCTGTGATCTTTTGCCCATCTTAATCTTTTCTTTTTATTGGTCAGTCTGAGATATGGCTTTTCTTTGCCACTCTGCCTAGAAGGCCAGCATCCCGGAGTTGCCTCTTCACTGTTGACGTTGAGACTGGTGTTTTGCGGGTACTATTTAATGAAGCTGCCAGTTGAGGACTTGAGGCGTCTGTTTCTCAAATTACACTCTAATGTACTTGTCCTCTTGCTCAGTTACGCACCGGGGCCTCCCACTCCTCTTTCTATTCTGGTTAGAGCCAGTTTGCGCTGTTCTGTGAAGGGAGTAGTACACAGCGTTGTACGAGATCTTCAGTTTGTTGGCAATTTCTCACATGGAATAGCCTTCATTTTTCAGAACAAGAATAGACTGACGAGTTTCAGAAGAAAGTTCTTTGTTTCTGGCCATTTTGAGGCTGTAATCGAACCCACAAATGCTGATGCTCCAGATACTTGCTTCTTTAATCAGCACAACAGTTTTCAGCTGTGCTAACATAATTGCAAAAGGGTTTTCTAATGATCAATTAGCCTTTTAAAATGATAAACTTGGATTAGCTAACACAACGTGCCATTGGAACACAGGAGTGATGGTTGCTGATAATGGGCCTCTGTACGCCTATGTAGATATTCCATATAAAATCTGCCGTTTCCAGCTACAATAGCCCTTTACAACATTAACAATGTCTACACTGTATTTTACTTATATTTTCTTTCAAAAACAAGGACATTTCTAACTGACCCCAAACTTTTTAACGGTAGTGTACATACATACAGGGCCTTAAGAAAGTATTCACACCCCTTATCCACATGTTGTTATGTTACAGTCTGAATTTAAAATGGATTACATTGAGATTTTGTGTCACTGGCCTAAACACAGTACCCAATAATGTCATTTATGGTGTGTTATGTTTGTAGAACATTTTCAAAATTAATTAATTAATTAATTAATGCTTAACAAATCACATAATAAGTTGCATGGATTAATTATGTGTTCAATAACAGTGTTTAACATGAGTTTTGAATGACTACCCCATCCCTCAATCTAGCAGTGAATTTCAAGCAAAGATTCAACCACAAACTCCAAGGAGGTTTTCCAATGCCTCGCAAAGAAGGGCACCTATTGGTAGATGAGTAAAAATTATAAAAAAGCAGATGCTGAATGTCCCATTGAGCATGGTGAAGTTATTAATTAGGCTTTGGATGGTGTATCAATACACTCAGTCACTACAAAGATAAAGGTGTCCTTCCTAACTCAGTTGCCGAAGAATCTCACATATAGAATATATTTTGATTTGATTAACACTTTTTTGGTTACTACATGATTCCATATGTGTTACTTCATAGTTTTGATGTCTTCACTTTTATTCTACAATGTAGAAAATAGTAAAAATAAAGAAAAACCTTTGAATGAGTAATATTCCAAACTTTTGATTGGTACTGTACATCTGACTGGTTTATACATGACTGCTGCCATACTCACCGGTTTATACATGACTGGTGCCATACTGACTGGTTTATACCTGACTGGTGCCATACTGACTGGTTTATACCTGACTGGTAACATACTGACTGGTTTATATCTGACTGGTGCCATACTGACTGGTTTATATTTGACTGGTGCCATACTGACTGGTTTATACCTGACTGGTGCCATACTGACTGGTTTATATTTGACTTCTATTGAACATCATATGTGATTTATTAAAACGTATTTGTTGAGCGAGGGGTTGCTTTTTGTTACTTAATACAATTCCTCAAATGAGACATTCCTCTGTGTACATTGTGTTGTGGTGTGTCAGATAACGGGTCAGGTTATACTAAGGGTATTTGAGAAAGAGAACACACCAGGGCTATGTTTAGTTAGACACCAGAACACCAACCAACAGACTTCACCCTGGTTAGGATACAGTATGTAAGCCTCTGGACAGTATCACTCAAGTACACTTCCTTTCAGAAGGCAATTCACATTCATTCATTGCTGGGAGCTGAAATGGCATTTGATTGTATTCCATGTGATCTGGCATCATTTCAGATCATCTGGCATCATTTCAGAGAGAACATACCACAGCATACCATTCCCACATGGACACACACGTAATTACATTTTCATCAATTTTGGAGTAGAATGTGCTTTTAAAAGTCACCAAAAGTGAACTTCTCAGTCATTCTACAAAAAAGCTATTTAACATGATGGACAAAAGCAAACTGGCTTCATGATCATAATACTGATTGTGGTTAAATTGACATACTTCCTCAGTGGTCTACTGTGAGGGACTATACTACTATGTAACATCATAAACACATGAATGATTTTAAGTAGAGCTCTTACGGAATCTCTATGATATTCACGGAACATTTACAGTATGTCTCCAAATAGCATGGTGATAGAATATCCAAGATGAATCCCCGTCTCATTTTCCCTCTCTGCTTTGTACTTACGTAACCCTCTGAAAAACTAGGTTTCAGAACACAAATATGTAATATTGCAAGCATGATGTAATATCATCATAATATCTACAGTGTGTGTGTGTGTGTGTGTGTGTGTGTGTGACTCACTGATGCAACTCAAATTCCCTTTTCAGGGCTACTGTACAATAAACATCATGTTCTCTGAAATTCTAGAATCTACCCAATTAAAAGTTCCATCTTCATTGTTTCACATAGCCTCTCCACATAGCCTCTCCACATAGCCTCTCCACATAGCCTCTCCACATAGCCTCTCCACATAGCCTCTCCACATAGCCTCTCCACATAGCCTCTCCACATAGCCTCTCCACATAGCCTCTCTACATAGCCTCTCTACAAGCCTCTCCACATAGCCTCTCCACATAGCCTCTCCACATAGCCTCTCTACATAGCCTCTCTACAAGCCTCTCCACAAGCCTCTCCACATAGCCTCTCAACAAAGCCTCTCTACAAGCCTCTCCACAAGCCTCTCCACATAGCCTCTCTACATAGCCTCTCCACATAGCCTCTCCACATAGCCTCTCCACATAGCCTCTCCACATAGCCTATCCACATAGCCTCTCCACATAGCCTCTCCACATAGCCTCTCTACATAGCCTCTCCACATAGCCTCTCCACATAGCCTCTCCACATAGCCTCTCTACATAGCCTCTCTCCAAGCCTCTCCACATAGCCTCTCCACATAGCCTCTCTACATAGCCTCTCAAACATAGCCTCTCTACATAGCCTCTCCACATAGCCTCTCCACATAGCCTCTCCACATAGCCTCTCTACATAGCCTCTCTCCAAGCCTCTCCACATAGCCTCTCCACATAGCCTCTCTACATAGCCTCTCAAACATAGCCTCTCCACATAGTCTCTCCACACTGCAGTTGTAATGACTGTGATATGTTGTTGTCTTACCTACATTAGTTGAATGTAATGACTGTGATATGTTGTTGTCTTACCTACATTAGTTGAATGTAATGACTGTGATATGTTGTTGTCTTACTTACATTAGTTGAATGTAATGACTGTGATATGTTGTTGTCTTACCTACATTAGTTCAATGTCTCTGGATATGTGTGTCATCTACTGTAAATGACAAAAATGTAATATGACAGATATACAGCCCATCTACAGTATGATAGATATACAGCCCATCTACAGTATGACAGATATACAGCCCATCTACAGTATGACAGATATACAGCCCATCTACAGTATGACAGATATACAGCCCATCTACAGTATGATAGATATACAGCCCATCTACAGTATGATAGATATACAGCCCATCTACAGTATGATAGATATACAGCCCATCTACAGTATGACAGATATACAGCCCATCTACAGTATGACAGATATACAGCCCATCTACAGTATGATAGATATACAGCCCATCTACAGTATGACAGATATACAGCCCATCTACAGTATGATAGATATACAGCCCATCTACAGTATGATAGATATACAGCCCATCTACAGTATGACAGATATACAGCCCATCTACAGTATGATAGATATACAGCCCATCTACAGTATGATAGATATACAGCCCATCTACAGTATGACAGATATACAGCCCATCTACAGTATGACAGATATACAGCCCATCTACAGTATGATAGATATACAGCCCATCTACAGTATGACAGATATACAGCCCATCTACAGTATGATAGATATACAGCCCATCTACAGTATGATAGATATACAGCCCATCTACAGTATGACAGATATACAGCCCATCTACAGTATGATAGATATACAGCCCATCTACAGTATGATAGATATACAGCCCATCTACAGTATGATAGATATACAGCCCATCTACAGTATGATAGATATACAGCCCATCTACAGTATGATAGATATACAGCCCATCTACAGTATGATAGATATACAGCCCATCTACAGTATGATAGATATACAGCCCATCTACAGTATGATAGATATACAGCCCATCTACAGTATGATAGATATACAGCCCATCTACAGTATGACAGATATACAGCCCATCTACAGTATGATAGATATACAGCCCATCTACAGTATGATAGAATATGACAGATATACTGTACTGGGCCGTACTCACTACCCTCTGTAGCGCCTTACGGTCTGATGCCGAGCAGTTGCCAAATCAGGTGGTGATGCAACCGGTCAGCATTCTCTCAATAGTGCAGCTATAAAACCTTTGGAGGATCTGGGACCCATGCCAAATAATTTCAGTCGGAAAAGGCATTGTTGAGCCCTCTTCGCGACTTTCTTGGTCTGTTTGGACAATGATAGTTTGTTGGTGATGTGGACACTAAGGAACTTGAAACACTCAACCCACTCCACTACAGCCCTGTTGATGTGAATGGGGATGTGTTCGGTACTCCTTTTCCGGTAGTCCACAATCAGCTCCTTTGTCTTGCTCACGTTGAGGGAGAGGTTTGTATCCTGGCACCACACTGCCAGGTGTCTGACCTCCTCCCTATAGGCTGTCTCATCGTTGTCAGTGTTCAGGCTTACCACCGTTGTGTCGTCAGCAAACCTAATTATGGTGTTGGAGTCGTGCTTGGCCACGGAGCCATGTAGTAACCAAAAAAGTGTTAAACAAATCAAAATATATGTTATATTTTAGATTCTTCAAAGTAGCCACCCTTTGCCTTGATGACAGCTTTGAACACTCTTGGCATTCTCTCAACCAGCTTCATGAGGAAGTCACCTGGAATGCATTTCAATTAACATGTGTGCCTTGTCAAAAGTAAATTTGTTTCCTTCTTAATGCGTTTGAGCCAATCAGTTGTGTTGTGACAAGGTAGGGGTGGTATACAGAAGATATTTGGTAAAAGACCAAGTCCATATTATGTCAAGACCAGCTCAAACAAGCAAAGAGACACAACAGTTCATCATTACTACAAGACATGAAGGTCAGTCAATACGGAAAATTTAGTGCAGTCGCAAACCATCAAGCGCTATGATGAAACTGTCTCTCATGAGGACCGCCACAGTTACCTCTGCTGCAGAGGAAACGTTCATTAGAGTTACCAGCCTCAGAAATGGGCAATTACCTGCACCTCAGATTGCAGCCCAAATAAATGTTTCACAGAGTTCAAGTAACAGACACATCTCAACATCAACTGTTCAGAGGAGACTGTGTGAAATTTCTTTGTGAGACGCAGAGTAGGTGAACGAATTATCTCAGCATGAGTGGTTCCCACCGTGAAGCATGATGGTGCTTGCTGGTGGCACTGTCAGTGATTTATTTAGAATTTAGCATTTAGCATTCTGCAGCGATACGCCATCCCATCTGGTTTGCGCTTAGTGGGACTATCATTTGTTTTTCAACAGGACAATGACCCAAAACACACCTCCAGGCTGTGTAAGGGCTATTTTACCAAGAAAGAGAGTGATGGAGTGTTGCATCAGATGACCTGGCCTCCACAATCACCCGACCTCAACCCAATTGAGATTGTTTGGGATGAGTTGGACCACAGAGTGAAGGAAAAGCAGCCAAGTGCTCAGCATATGTGGGAACTCCTTCAAGTCTGTTGGAAAAGCTGGTTGAGAGAATGCCAAGAGTGTGGAAAGCTGTCAAGGCAAATGGTGGCTACTTTGAAGAATCTCAAATATTTGTTGATTTGTTTAACACTTTTTAGGTTACTACATGATTCCATGTGTGTTATTTAATAGTTTTGGTGTCTAAAAATTAAAATCCTGGAATGAGTAAGTGTGTCCAAACTTTGAGAGAGAGAGAGAGAGAGAGAGACAGAGAGACAGAGAGAGAGAGAGACACACACAGAGAGAGAGACACAGAGAGAGAGAGAGAGAGAGAGAGAGAGAGAGAGAGAGAGAGAGAGAGAGAGAGAGAGAGAGACACACACACACACACAGAGAGAGACAGAGAGCGAGAGAGAGAGAGAGAGAGAGAGAGAGAGAGAGAGATGCCGTAGGCAGACCTGGCTCTCAAGAGAAGGCAGGCTATGTGCACACTGCCCACAAAATAAGGTGGGAACTGAGCTGCACTTCCTAACCTCCTGCCAAATGTATGACCATATTAGAGACACATATTTCTCTCAGATTACACAGATCCACAAAGAATTTGAAAACAAACCCAATTTTGATAAACTCCCATATCTACTGGGTGAAATACCACAGTGTGCCATGACAACAGCAAGATTTATGTTGAACCCATATTTATGTTGATTTATTTCCCCATTTGTACTAACCCTAACTATTTGCACATTGTTATAACACTGTATATATATATATATATATAATATGACATTTGAAATGTCTTTATTCTTTTGGAACTTCTGAGTGTAATGTTTACTGTTAATGTTTATTGTTTACTATATACCTCACTTGCTTTGGCAACGTTAACATATGTTTCCCATGTCAATAAAGCCATTACATTGAAATGAATTGAGAGAGATAACAGAGAGAGAGAGAGAGAGAGAGAGAGAGAGAGAGAGAGAGAGACATAGACATTAGCTTGCTGTACACCCTGTGGTCCCTCCCTCCCATACTGAATTGGGTTTTCATGCACTTGTGACCCCGCCTCTGCACCCCTCAAACATGCACACAAACCCTCCTGCTCACGGATGTCACATCCAGTTTAAAATGTCCCTCACTAATGTCAATGTCGTCAGACACATAGATTGCTGCTCCTCTCCTCTCAGAACGGTGGGTATATGTATATAAGGTGTGTGTGTTTTAGATGCGATGACAGTGCTTGACGGTAAGCCTTTTAGTAATGTTGCTGGGAGGACCGACTCTGTGACGTAAAGAGGCAAGTTCCCATGACAGTCACAGCTTCCCAGCTCAAACACAACGTGTGATTGGCTGGCCCTGTTAATAAGAGACAAGGGGCTGATACTATTCAGTTCATTAGACTAACCAACATTGATGGGACACATGGAGACCCTGGGGCTATGCTTCTCTCTCCACAGCCCCTGTCAAAACTCACAACCTGCTGCCTGATTGACCTTAAGGTCAGCTGGATCCTGGGGCTATCACTCTCTATGGCAGCGCTTACACTAACATCTCTGTTGGCCCATACAGTTAATGCTATGCTAACTACAAAACGCTAACATTTCTGTTGTGCCACACAGTTAATGCTATGCTAGCTGCTAACCACTACCGTTACGGCTAACATCTCTGTTGTGCCACAGTTAACGATATGCTAACCACTAAGCGCTAACATATCTGTAAACATCACAGGGAAGATGTAACAGAGAGAACGAGTTAAACACCACAGTGTTGTCGTCTGTCGGCCGGTTGGGGCTGATGACATCAGAGCTGACGTATCACACACACACACACACACACACACACACACACACACACACACACACACACACACACACACACACACACACACACACACACACACACACACACACACACACACACACACACACACACACACACACACATACACACACACACACACACACTGCCTGCCCTGAAGACAAAAAATCCATAGCAGAAAATAGATACCAGTGACCTTTCAGGATGACTTAACAAGGCATTTTAGGAGGACTTAACAAGGCATTTTAGGATGACTTAACAAGGCATTTTAGGAAGACTTAACAAGGCATTTTAGGAGGACTTAACAAGGCATTTTAGGATGACTTAACAAGGCATTTTAGGATGACTTAACAAGGCATTTTAGGAAGACTTAACAAGGCATTTTAGGATGACTTAACAAGGCATTTTAGGATGACTTAACAAGGCATTTTAGGATGACTTAACAAGGCATTTTAGGAAGACTTAACAAGGCAAATGGCACCCTATTAGTGCACTACATAGGGTAGAGGGTGTCATTTTGGAGGCAGCTAGTAGCCTGGCAACCTGACCTTCTTAAGTCCTCCCAAAATGCCTTGTTAAGTCCTCCTAAAATGCCTTGTTAAGTCATCCTAAAATGCCTTGTTAGTCCTCCTAAAATGCCTTGTTAAGTCATCCTAAAATGCCTTGTTAAGTCATCCTAAAATGCCTTGTTAAGTCCTCCTAAAATGCCTTGTTAAGTCATCCTAAAATGCCTTGTTAAGTCATCCTAAAATGCCTTGTTAAGTCATCCTAAAATGCCGTGTTAAGTTGGGGACAGAGCCACTGCCTCATCCGTCTGCGGGGGCAGAGAGAAGCTGACACGGAATACCGCCAGAGACAAAATGAAAACTAACATTGACATTTGACCTGTCTCTGGATTGACCGTAACATTTTCCAGATTTAATGTTTGTTTAGCTAAACTAAAATATGTAATGTCATTCAGATCCATGGTGGCTGCTATGTGACAGACATGTCAATGTCTATTCCCTGTAATGCACACACACACACACTTCACTAACAGTAGCCTCATCATTGACAACATCACTGACCAGAAAGATAAAGACCAGTATTGATCGGATCAATCCTATTGAGATCTGCTAACCCTGCCCTGACCACCTGTAACATATAGACAAACAGGCTTACTGGAGAAGGCCTTGGTCAGTAGTGGTCAGTACTACTGCACTACCCTCCCTCCCTCCCTCCCTCCCTCCCTCCCTCCCTCCCTCCCTCCCTCCCTCCCTCCCTCCTGTAAGGGCCTGACTGAGGCCAGGTCCCTGACTCCCTCTAGTGGGAGTGGGATGACCACAGTCAGGTCCTGACACTCACAGGTTTGGGTTGTTGGTGATCCCCAATTAGAGACAGCTGTCCTGAGGTGTCTCTAATAGGGGATTCTATTTATGTGCACCGCACATCCACCTGCGTGTGGATCATTGCTTGTGTTGGTGTACTTGTGTGTTCACTACAACGCCACGGTGTTCAGTGTGTTTATTGTTTTGTATGTTTTATTAGTGGAATAAAACATGTTTTCATCGTTCTCTTGCTCTGCGCCTCGTTCCCTCTACACTCACCGTGACACCTCCATCCCTACCTCCAACCCCCTCCCTCCATCCCTCCCTCCTTCGTCCCTCCCTCCCTCCATCCCTCCCTCCTTCGTCCCTCCCTCCCTCCATCCCTACCTCCATCCCTACCTCCAACCCCCTCCCTCCATCCCTCCCTCCCTGACCACTATGACTGACCAGGGGGTTGGCCTGACCACTATGACTGACCACTATGATTGACCAGGGGAATGGCCTGACCACTATGATTGACCAGGGGAATGGCCTGACCACTATGATTGACCAGGGGGTTGGCCTGACCACTATGATTGACCAGGGGGTTGGCCTGACCACTATGATTGACCAGGGGGTTGGCCTGACCACTATCATTGACCAGGGGGTTGGCCTGACCACTATGATTGACCAGGGGGTTGGCCTGACCACTATCATTGACCAGGGGGTTGGCCTGACCACTATGACTGACCCAAATTTAAGGAAAGCTTTGGATATGCTAAACGTGGCCCTAACCCTAACCCAACTTTGATCAACTCCCATATCTATTAGGTGAAACACCACAGTGTGCATCACAGCAGAAAGATGTGCTTTGGAAATGCTTTGGCAATGTTAACATATGTTCCAATGCTCTTAAACTGAAATTGAATTGAATTGAATTGAGAGAGAGAGAGACAGAGAGAGAGAGTGAAATACATTTCTGTTTAAATGCAGCCAGAGTGTAAGGCTCATGAGGGGCGCAATGGAAAGGTCACTACCCCATTATCATACACACTCTGCCATGGAGCAACAGAGCCATGATGGAACGACAGCTTCCATATTATACTCAGGGATCTGAGCAACTGGCAGCCATGGAGACACAGCTGCCCTACTCCCCACAGATCCTTCACCAGATGCTGTGGTCTGTGGAGAAGCTGGGAGCTGTGGTGAAGAGGCGCAAGGGTCGGGGAGAACCTGTCATGTTGCCATGTTGTGACAGCCTGATGACAGACAGGAGAGTTGTTGCACTGAGCAGAGAAGAGTGTCATCCACAGCTGGTACACAGTTGAAACAGGAAGAAAGATGAGCTGATGAGAGGAGAATATGAGAGGAGGAGAGAGGAGAGGACAGGGGAGGAGACAGAGACAGAGAGAGCAAGAGAGCAAGAGAGAGCAAGAGAGAAAGAGAGAGAGAGAGAGAGAGAGAGAGAGAGAGAGAGAGAGAGAGAGAGAGAGAGAGAGAGAGAGAGAGAGAGAGAGAGAGAGAGAGAAAGACAGAGAGAGAGAGAGAGAGAGAGAGAGAGAGAGAGAGAGAGAGAGAGAGAGAGAGAGAGAGAGAGAGAGAGAGAGAGAGAGAGAGAGAGAGAGAGGCAGACCTGGCTCTCAAAAGAAGACATGCTATGTGCACACTGTCCACAAAATAAGTTGGAAACTGAGCTGCACTTCCTAACCTCCTGCCAAATGTATGACCATATTAGAGACACATATTTCTCTCAGATTACACAGATCCACAAAGAAATTGAAAAGAAACCCAATTTTGATAAACTCCCATATCTCCCTGAATTAAATACCACAGTGTGCCATGACAACAGCAAGATTTATGTTGAACCCATATTTATGTTGATTTATTTCCCCATTTGTACTAACCCTAACTATTTGCACATTGTTATAACACTGTATATATATATATACACATAATATGACATTTGAAATGTCTTTATTCTTTTGGAACTTCTGAGTGTAATGTTTACTGTTAATGTTTATTGTTTACTATATACCTCACTTGCTTTGGCAACGTTAACATATGTTTCCCATGTCAATAAAGCCATTACATTGAAATGAATTGAGAGAGATAACAGAGAGAGAATTGATGGAAAGTGGTGTTGGGGGGAAAGCATAAGACATTATAAAATCCATGTACACAAACAACAAATGTGCGATTAAAATTGGCAAAAAACACAAACATTTCTTTCCACAGGGCCGTGGGGTGAGACAGGGATGCAGTTTAAGCCCCACCCTCTTCAACATATATATCAACGAATTGGCGAGGGCACTAGAACTGTCTGCAACACCCGGCCTCACCCTACTAGAATCTGAAGTCAAATGTCTACTGTTTGCTGATGATCTGGTGCTTCTCTCCCCAACCAAGGAGGGCCTACAGCAGCACCTAGATCTTCTGCACAGATTCTGCCAGACCTGGGCCCTGACAGTAAATCTCAATAAGACCAAAATAATGGTGTTCCAAAAAGGTCCAGTTGCCAGGACCACAAATACAAATTCCATCTAGACACCGTTGCTCTAGAGCACACAAAAAACCATACATACCTCGGCCTAAACATCAGCGCTACAGGTAACTTCCACAAAGCTGTGAACGATCTGAGAGACAAGGCAAGAACAGCCTTCTATGCCATCAAAAGGAACATAACATTCAACATACCAATTAGGATCTGGCTAAAAATACTAGAATCAGTTCTAGAACCCATTGCCCTTTATGGTTGTGAGGTCTGGGGTCCGCTCACCAACCAAGAATTCACTAAATGGGACAAACACCAAATTGAGAGTCTGCATGCAGAATTCTGCAAAAATATCCTCAGTGTAAAACATAAAACACCAAATAATGCATGCAGAGCAGAATTAGGCCGATACCCGCTAATTATCAAAATCCAGAAAAGAGCCGTTAAATTCTACAACCACCTAAAAGGAAGTGATTCCCAAACCTTCCATAACAAAGCCATCACCTACAGAGAGATGAACCTGGAGAGTCCCCTAAGCAAGCTGGTCCTGGGGCTTTGTTCACAAACACATACAGACCCACAGAGCCCCAGGACAACAACACAATTAGACCCAACCAAATCATGAGAAAACAAAAAGAGAATTACTTGACACATTGGAAAGAATTAACAAGAAAACAGAGCAAACTAGAATTCTATTTGGCCCTAAACAGAGAGTACACAGTGGCAGAATACCTGACCACTGTGACTGACCCAAACTTAAGGAAAGCTTTGACTATGTACAGACTCAGTGAGCATAGCCTTGTTATTGAGAAAGGCCTCCGTAGGCAGACCTGGCTCTCAAGAGAAGACAGGCTATGTGCACACTGCCCACAAAATGAGGTGGAAACTGAGCTGCACTTCCTAACCTCCTGCCAAATGTATGACCATATTAGAGACACATATTTCCCTCAGATTACACAGACCCACAAATAATTCAAAAACAAAACCCAATGTTGATAAACTCCCATATGTATTGGGTGAAATACCACAGTGTTCCATCACAGCAGCAAGATTTGTGACCTGTTGTCACAAGAAAAGGGCAACCAGTGAAGAACAAACACCATTGTAAATACAACTATTTGCACATTGTTATAATACTGTACATAGCCATAAGCAGTCCTGTAGTGCCTCATTCGCCTCTGGGGACCATCTCCTAATGGTCCTAGTGGTCGCTGGCTGCTGTTGGACTATAGGCCTGTAGAGTGGGGTGAGGTGGACATGGTTGTGATCCGATCTACCGAGGTGAGGGAGTGCAGTGGAGTTGTATGCATCCTTCACATTAGCATATAACAAGTCCAGAGTTGTATTATTCCTGTTTGGGAATTTCATGAACTGTTTGAACGTGGGCAGCGTTGAAGAGAGAGATGCATGGTTAAAATCCCCCGAAATGGCAAAGAAGGCACTGGGATGCGCTGTCTGTAACCTCGCGATAACAGAGTGGATGACGTCACACAACAGCAATGGTTGCCGTGAATTCCCTCGGCAAACAGTAGGGTCTCAGGCTAACGGCTAACAGCTCAATGTCCGGGCTACAAAACTGTTCCTTAACAGTAATATGGCTCGGATTACACCATCTGTTGTTAACTAATAAAGCCAGCCCCCCTCCCTTACTCTTACCGGAAGAAGCACTATCCCTGTCCGCTCTGGTGGTCTGGAAACCGCTGATAGTTACGTTCTCTATGGGGATGTTATCATTCAGCCATGTCTCTGTAAAGCATAATAAGCTAGCTTCCCGGTAGTCTCTTTGCCCATGGACCAGCCCCTCAAGCTCATCCACCTTCTTATGTAGCGATCTCACGTTGCCCATAATGATAGACAGTATAGCCGGCTTGTACTTACTCAGCTTAGCTTTACACTTCCGAACTGCCCTGCATCCACGCCGTCGCCTTTTCAACTCGTCCGGAATATCAAACTTTTCCCTGGGGTGCAATAGCACTGAGTGTGCTAAATCCAGGATCTGGGCTCGGTTGTAAATAATTGAGGACTCATGTGAACGTTCAGCGCTGAGAAAAATAAAAAGTGCCTCAGTGATAAAAAGGACAGTTAAAACCTTCGTAAAACAGTAGCACTCCATAATCCTGAACTATTATAGTTCAACTGTTGCAAAAAAACACACGAAAAACTCACTACAAACATACTAAAACAACAATTAACGCACAAACAATGAGAGCTGCTTAACAGGCGACCACACAGGGCGGAGCCAAGAGAGTGTCATCTGAAATTCCTTTGAAACTTTTGTGAGTGTAATGTTTAATGCTAATTTTGGATTAATGATTTCACTTTTGTTTATTATCTATGTCACTTGATTTGACAATGTAAACATGTTTCCATGCCAATAAAGCCCTTTAATTGAATAGAATTGAGAGAGATTACCATAATCTCTAGATATTTAACTTTATAAGGAATGAATGATAAGGGATACAGTTCCCTCAGAAATGTAAAATGACACTAAATGACACTGTCAAGGGAGAGTGTGTTGGCAGAGACGATCCCCTGGCATGGTACACTGTCAAGGGAGAGTGTGTTGGCAGAGACGATCCCCTGGCATGGTACACTGTCAAGAGAGAGGGTATTGGCAGAGACGATCCCCTGGCATGGTACACTGTCAAGGGAGAGTGTGTTGGCAGAGAGGATCCCCTGGCATGGTACACTGTCAAGGGAGAGTGTATTGGCAGAGACGATCCCCTGGCATGGTACACTGTCAAGGGAGAGGGTACTGGCAGAGATGATCCCCTGGCATGGTACACTGTCAAGGGAGAGTGTATTGGCAGAGACGATCCCCTGGCATGGTACACTGTCAAGGGAGAGTGTATTGGCAGAGACGATCCCCTGGCATGGTACACTGTCAAGGGAGAGTGTATTGGCAGAGAAAATCCCCTGGCATGGTACACTGTCAAGAGAGAGTGTGTTGGCAGAGACGATCCCCTGGCATGGTACACTGTCAAGAGAGAGGGTATTGGCAGAGACGATCCCCTGGCATGGTACACTGTCAAGGGAGAGTGTATTGGCAGAGACGATCCCCTGGCATGGTACACTGTCAAGGGAGAGTGTATTGGCAGAGACGATCCCCTGGCATGGTACACTGTCAAGGGAGAGTGTATTGGCAGAGAAAATCCCCTGGCATGGTACACTGTCAAGAGAGAGGGTATTGGCGGAGAAAATACTTTCACCCTGCTACCATACAACGGGTAAACTCAAGCATTTCCCGTGGCTGTGCCTCAAAACCAAATGTCTACCTGGCACACCACTCCACCCTGGACTTGAACAGCCTTTGTGACCAGGTCCACCTATACAAGACAGCAGTGCCCACCTTCGCCAGGATCTTTAAGGACATCACCCTCAACCGCTGCCCCAACACCTCACAAAGGAGCAACAGATCAACTGACACCCCGCCCAGACCAGTGAGACACTCTCTCAGACCTGGAAGGCACCCCCACGGACCTACACATAGAGGATCCACGCCAAGAGGACCCACACATAGAGGATCCACGCCGAGAGGACCCACACAGAGGATCCACGCCGAGAGGACCCACACATAGAGGATCCACGCCGAGAGGACCCGCACTGAGAGGACCCACGCCGAGAGGACCCACACTGAGAGGACCCACGCCGAGAGGACCCACACTGAGAGGAACCACGCCAAGAGAACCCAAACTGAGAGGATCCACGCCAAGAGAACCCACACTGAGAGGACCCACGCCAAGAGGACCCACACTGAGAGGAACCACGACGAGAGGACCCAAACTGAGAGGACCCACGCCAAGAGGACCCACAATGAGAGGACCCACGCCAAGAGGACCCACAATGAGAGGACCCAAACTGATTTTGGGGTTATTACATTATAGCTCTGAGTATATTCTTGTGTTTTCTAATTATAGATTTTTTACCTTTATTTATTAGTCCCATTTTTTGTTTATTATCTACTTCACTTGCTTTGGTAATGTTAAAATATGTTTCCCATGCCAATAAAGACCCTTGAATTGAAATTGAGAAAGACATTCAGAGATTGTCATTATGTGCTTAATGACTGGAAACATCACAGCGAGGTTGGTGGTTGGGTCGTCCTGGAAATAACAGGTTTCACCAATCAGTGGCCTGTCCTTAAGCTCTCTCTCTCTCTCTCTCTCTCTCTCTCTCTCTTTCTCTCTTTCTCTCTTTCTCTCTCTCTCTCTCTCTCTCTCTCTCTTCTCTCTCCTCTCTCTCTCTCTCTCTCTCTCTCTCTCTCTCTCTCTCTCTCTCTCTCTCTCTCTCTCTCTCTCTCCCTCCCTCCCTCCCTCCCTCCCTCCCTCCCCTCCCTCCCTCCCTCCCTCCCTCCCTCCCTCTCCCTCTCCCTGCTGTAGCTACACCCTGAGCCTTTTGGTTCCTGTGCCTGGGCTTGATGAGTGCTGTGTTTTGACAGTCATCTGGGCCTCCTTGTTAGCTGGCACCCAACAGATCTGATGCGCTTGGACAGGCCTGCGTTGCACATTAGTGGTGCTACATACAGTAACAGTTATAGAGAGAGAGCGCGGGGGCAGGGGACAACTGATTGCACTGATGCTGCACTGAGCACATTCACTTAGAGTGGTTTAGCATAACCATGGACTGTTTAAGAGGAGTACAGTATCTCACCATCTCTCTCTCTCTCTCTCTCTCTCTTTCTCCCTTACAGTAGTGTCTCTCTTCATATCTCTCTCTATGAGACAGTGACTAAAAGGGTTACTGATCTCTCTCTCTGAGACTGGGACTAAAAGGGTTACAGATCTCTCTCTCTGAGACTGGGACCAAAAGGGTTACTGATCTCTCTCTCTGAGACTGGGACTAAAAGGGTTACTGGTCTCTCTCTCTGAGACAGGGACTAAAAGGGTTACTGATCTCTCTCTCTGAGACAGGGACTAAAAGGGTTACTGATCTCTCTCTCTGAGACAGGGACTAAAAGGGTACTGATCTCTCTCTCTGAGACTGGGACTAAAAGGGTTACTGATCTCTCTCTCTGAGACAGTGACTAAAAGGGTTACTGATCTCTCTCTCTGAGACTGGGACTAAAAGGGTTACTGATCTCTCTCTGAGACTGGGACTAAAAGGGTTACTGGTCTCTCTCTCTGAGACTGGGACTAAAAGGGTTACTGATCTCTCTCTCTGAGACTGGGACTAAAAGGGTTACTGATCTTTCTCTGATCTATACATTGTTGTGTCTGTATCCTGTCAGCCGTTGCTTCTGGAACATTTTTACATTTACATTTTAGTAGTTTAGCAGACATTCTTATGCAGAGTGACTTATGGATGAATTATGCCTTTGATATAGAAGGTCATTGATATTGTCTATCTACAGCTAATAGAAGGTCATTGATATTGTCTATCTACAGCTAATAGAAGGTCATTGATATTGTCTATCTACAGCTAATAGAAGGTCATTGTCCCCTTTCATGTATTCCTGCCTTTCAATGCAAACATTGTAGTAACATTGTTGTTATACCTTTCATAATTTACCCCAAAAGACTAATTTAAACAAAGAGCAAACAAGCAGAAAAAGCAAGAATGTGAATGGAGCAGAGCCAGGAGTATGTAACCACGTCAGGTAACTCAATATCACCCTCAATGAGCTGCCTCACTCTGCCACACAGACACCAGAGCTACACAAACTTGTTAAATGTGTGTCAAACCAAAAATGGCATCTCTCACTCCGATGGATTTGGGAGAGTGAGCAAATGGGACTTATATAATTCACACATTTCCTTACCCCCCGTTATGCCAGGGAGAATACCAACTAAAGCAAACAAAATAGTTTTGATGTCTCTGAAACATAGAGCCTCATCCAACGCCGGCTGAAAGTTATGAGGAGTGTTTGCTACTTTGCTCCAACTTTTATGAGTGAGTAACAAAACAAACTCTGGTTCCATTTAATCTGGGAGCCAAAAATACAGCAGGCGGGTCACCTAACTTTCCCTCCTCCCTTCCTATCTCGCATCCCGTCACCTGGGGAAGAGGAGAGAGAGTCCCACGCTCTGCTACTTTCACAGAAGACAGAGTGGCCTATCGATTTTGGAGTGCTGGCGCGGCAATTGAATGCACACAGAAAACTGTAAATAGATGGTGTGCATGACTTTTTACTTATACAAAACTAAAGATTACAGACCTGCATCAGCTGTGCCCATGCTGTTGTATGAAATCTGGATTATTATATTACATAAGCAAGAGAGAGGAGAGAGGAGGGGAGGTGGTCGAGATGAGGGGGTCGAGAGGAGGGGGTCGAGGGGACGGGGTCGAGGGGAGGGGGTCGTGGGGATCTGGGTCGAGGAGAGGGGGTCGAGGGGAGGGGGTCGAGAGCAGCATAACGCTGTAGAATAATTGTATGTAAAAAATATTGGAGCTGAGCTGAGATGAAGGGGTGGGGGGTGACAGGAGCAGAGAGGGTCAGACAGACAGACAGACAGACAGACAGACAGACAGACAGACAGACAGACAGACAGACAGACAGACAGACAGACAGACAGACAGACAGACAGACAGACAGACAGACAGACAGACAGACAGACAGACAGACAGACAGACAGACAGACAGACAGACAGACAGACAGACAGGCAGGCAGGCAGGCAGGCAGGCAGGCAGGCAACACAGTAGGCTAGCCACAGTCAGGGATGAGAGACATCCATGACATCCCTACGTGTCTTGTAACGCTGCAACAAATCAATGCCTGAACCACCAAAACAGAACAGCAGCATTTAGGGGATGTTTAAAGGTTAGAGAAGGTGCTTCATGTACAAACAACATCCTGGTTACTGGGAGATAAATGGTGTATAAACAAACAGCTGCAGTAGTTCTCCTCAAGGTAACTTCAAGAGTCAGTAAGGGACTAAGATGTTCACACCTCCATCATAACACAGAGAGAACACACTGAAGCAGGCAGGCAGGGAGACACAGGTGGTGTGGGATATGTCCTGTAACTGGACACACACACACACACACACACACACACACAGACACACACACACACACACACACAGACACACACACACACACACACACACACACACACACACACACACACACACACACACACACACACACACACACACACACACACACACACACACACACACACACACACACACACACACACACACACACACACACACACACACACACACACACAGGGAGTCTCTCTGACCCTGCAGGTTATTACATAGCGGAGTCATGGGCTGCAGGGTTGCGTCCCAAATGGCACCCTGTTTCCTATATAGTGTGCTAATTCTGGTCAAAAGTAGTACACTATATAGGGAATAGGGTGACGTTTGGGACGCAGCCCTACAGTAACAGGTCTATTGTCATTCAGCCACTCACCCTCAGCCCTGGCAAGGCTCCTGGCTTTCAGAGTTACATATACAGCTGTGTATAAATGTCTCATGTGTGTGTGTGTGAGTGAGTGAGTGAGTGAGTGAGTGAGTGAGTGAGTGAGTGAGTGAGTGAGTGAGTGAGTGAGTGAGTGAGTGAGTGAGTGAGTGAGTGAGTGAGTGAGTGAGTGAGTGAGTGAGTGAGTGAGTGAGTGAGTGAGTGAGTGAGTGTGTGTGTGTGTGCATGTGAGAGTGTTTTTGTGTTAGTTTGCTATAAACGTTAGATGGCTGACTATTCACAGAGGCACAGAGAGGTGTATCACTGCACCATAGCTTAGATTTCCTGATGTCCAGGTCAACCTTTCTTCGAATCAAAACACTAATACTGTATGACCTTGTAACCCTGGAAACCAGTACTGCACAATATACTGTAGTTCTGTAGAAAGAACATTACAATACCTTCCAGGCCTGCACATATATTTAACCTTTATTTAACTAGGCAAGTCAGTTAAGGACAAAGTGTTATTTACAATGACGGCCTGGATTTTAACCAGGGACTGTAGTGACACCTCTTGCACTAAGATGTAGTGCCTTAGACCACTGTGCCCAAATACACACGGGACAGTGACAGGGAAAAAGGTGTCAGGTGTGAGAGTAAAGCCGTGGTTAGGAACCAGAGAGAGTAAAGCCGTGGTTAGGAACCAGAGAGAGTAAAGCCGTGGTTAGGAACCAGAGAGAGTAAAGCCGTGGTTAGGAACCAGAGAGAGTAAAGCCGTGGTTAGGAACCAGAGAGAGTAAAGCCGTGGTTAGGAACCAGAGAGAGTAAAGCCGTGGTTAGGAACCAGAGAGAGTAAAGCCGTGGTTAGGAACCAGAGAGAGTAAAGCCGTGGTTAGGAACCAGAGAGAGTAAAGCCGTGGTTAGGAACCAGAGAGAGTAAAGCCGTGGTTAGGAACCAGAGAGAGTAAAGCCGTGGTTAGGAACCAGAGAGAGTAAAGCCGTGGTTAGGAACCAGAGAGAGTAAAGCCGTGGTTAGGAACCAGAGAGAGTAAAGCCGTGGTTAGGAACCAGAGAGAGTAAAGCCGTGGTTAGGAACCAGAGAGAGTAAAGCCGTGGTTAGGAACCAGAGAGAGTAAAGCCGTGGTTAGGAACCAGAGAGAGTAAAGCCGTGGTTAGGAACCAGAGAGAGTAAAGCCGTGGTTAGGAACCAGAGAGAGTAAAGCCGTGGTTAGGAACCAGAGAGAGTAAAGCCGTGGTTAGGAACCAGAGAGAGTAAAGCCGTGGTTAGGAACCAGAGAGAGTAAAGCCGTGGGAAATAGTTAGGATTCATCCCAAATAGCAGCTGATTCCCTATATAGTGCATCACTATTTAAGGAATATGGTGCCAGAGAGTTTGACAATGGGGCCACTGACTGTGGAGAGATTAGCGGCAGGGAGACATGCTGGCAGGGAGACAGGCAGGGAGACAGGCAGGGAGAAAGACAGGGAGACAGACAGGGAGACAGGCAGGGAGACAGGCAGGGAGAAAGACAGGGAGACAGACAGGGAGACAGGCAGGGAGACAGGCAGGCAGTGAGACAGGCTGGCAGGGAGACAGGCAGGCAGGGAGACAGACAGGGAGACAGGCAGGGAGACAGGCAGGGAGAAAGACAGGGAGAAAGACAGGGAGACAGACAGGGAGACAGGCAGGGAGACAGGCAGGGAGAAAGACAGGGAGACAGACAGGGAGACAGGCAGGGAGACAGGCAGGCAGTGAGACAGGCTGGCAGGGAGACAGGCAGGCAGGGAGACAGACAGGGAGACAGGCAGGTAGACAGGCAGGCAGGGAGACAGGCAGGGAGACAGGCAGGCAGGGAGACAGGCTGGCAGGGAGACAGACAGGTAGACAGGCAAGCAGGGAGACAGGGAGGCAGGCTAGCCTGGGTACAGTAAGCTAGCTGCTGGGAGCTGGGCCAAGTAATCATGACACCCAAGGGTCAGGGAGAGGGGAGCAGCAGGGGAGACACAGCCAGGGGTCAGGGAGAGGGGAGCAGCAGGGGAGACACAGCCAGGGGTCAGGGAGAGGGGAGCAGCAGGAGGCAGGGGAGACACAGCCAGGATAGGCCAGGAGAGCCATCTTGGAGCCAGGGCAGGCCTATTTCTCTCTCTCGAACCCCAGCTCAGACCAAGTGACCAGGGCAGGTCTCTCTCTCTATATCAACATAACCTGAAAGGCCACTCAGCAAGGAGGAAGCCACTGCTCTAAAACCGCCATAAAAATACCATACTACGGTTTGCAACTGCACATGGGGCCAAAGATTGTACTTTTTGAAGAAATGTCCTCTGGTCTGATGAAACAAAAATAGAACTGTTTGGCCATAATGACCATTGTTATGTATGGTCAAAAGCTTGGAAGGCAGCTATAGTTCGTCCTTTATTTAAAGGGGTGATCCAGCTGATCCTGACTGTTACAGGCCAATTTCAATCTTGCCATGTATTTCTAAGTTACTGGAAAAACTTGTAAATAAGCAACTGACTGGTTTTCTTGATCTTCACAATATTCTGTCAGGTTTGCAATCGGGTTTCCGTTCTGGTTTTGGTTGTGTCACTGCAACTCTAAAGTTTTTAAATGACGTTACCATTGCCCTTGATGCAAAGCAATGTTGTGCTGCTGTTTTTATTGACCTTGTAAAAGCCTTTGATACGGTAGACCATTCCATTCTAGTTTGCTCGGCTAAGGAGTATTGGTGTTTCTGAGCTGTCCTTGGCCTGGTTTTCAAACTACCTATCTCAAAGAATTCAGTGTGTAAAGTCAGAACATCAGCTGTCTCAACCACTACCCGTCACCAAAGGAGTACCACAAGGCTCGATTTTAGGCCCCACACTTTTTCAATATATATAAATAATATAGCACAGGCAGTAGGAAGCTCTCATATTCACTTCTATGCAGATGATACAGTGTTATTCTCAGTTGGTCCCTACCCAGAATCAGTGCTAGTTGCTCTACATCTAAGTTTTATTCAGATTCAACAAGCCTTTTCTGCCCTTAACCTTGTATTAAATACATCCAAAACAAAAGCCATGTGGTTTGGTAGGAAGAACAGCCCTTTTTCCCCTGGCGTGATTACCACCGTTGAGGGTAAGGAGCTTGAGCAAGTCACAAAATACAAGTATTTGGGAGTTTGGCTCGACAGAACACTCTTTTTCTCTAATCACATCACTATCCTACAGGCCAAGGTTAAGGGTAGACTTGGCTTTCTCTACCGTAATCGTTAATCTTTCACCCAATCAGATAAACTCATCCTGGTTCAGATGACAGTCCTACCCATCCTAGATTTTGGAGACTTGGTACTTGGTACTTCCTGTATATAGCCTCCTCACATTGACTCTGTACTGGTACTTCCTGTATATAGCCTCCTCACATTGACTCTGTACTGGTACTTCCTGTATATAGCCTCCTCACATTGACTCTGTACTGGTACTTCCTGTATATAGCCTCCTCACACTGACTCTGTACTGGTACTTCCTGTATATAGCCTCCTCACATTGACTCTGTACTGGTACTTCCTGTATATAGCCTCCTCACATTGACTCTGTACTGGTACTTCCTGTATATAGCCTCCTCACATTGACTCTGTACTGGTACTTCCTGTATATAGCCTCCTCAGATTGACTCTGTACTGGTACTTCCTGTATATAGCCTCCTCACATTGACTCTGTACTGGTACTTCCTGTATATAGCCTCCTCACATTGACTCTGTACTGGTACCCCTGTATATAGCCTCCTCACATTGACTCTGTACTGGTACTTCCTGTATATAGCCTCCTCACATTGACTCTGTACTGGTACCCCTGTATATAGCCTCCTCACATTGACTCTGTACTGGTACTTCCTGTATATAGCCTCCTCACATTGACTCTGTACTGGTACTTCCTGTATATAGCCTCCTCACATTGACTCTGTACTGGTACTTCCTGTATATAGCCTCCTCACATTGACTCTGTACTGGTACCCCTGTATATAGCCTCCTCACATTGACTCTGTACTGGTACTTCCTGTATATAGCCTCCTCACATTGACTGTACTGGTACTTCCTGTATATAGCCTCGCTATTGTTGTTTAGGCTCTCAATGTAAATAAGAATTTGTTCTTAACTGACTTGCCTAGTTAAATAAAATAATAATAATAAATAATAATAATTTTACTGCTGCTGTTTAATTACTTGTTACTTGTATTTTCAATCTTTTACTTAACACTTATTTTTTTCTCAACTTCTTAAAACAATTTTGGTTAAGGGCTTGTAAGTAAGCATTTCACTGTAAGGTCTACACCTGCTGTATTCAGTGCATGTGACATAACATTTGATTTGATTTGTAGATGGATCGAGGTGAATGAAGCTACAGCAGCCAAGGTGATAATTTTGTTTTTGCTGTTCTCCAAATAGTATTTTAGAAATGCAGTGAATTAGCTTTAACCCTCAGGACCTCACTAACACTCTGACCTTAGCTACAGTCCTGACTCTGAATCCAACGTACATCCTTCACATCAAATCAGAACCGGCCGTGATCTCTTTTCTGCAGCTTGGCCCTCAAGCTCTTCCTTTCCCATCCAAACATGATTGGTTTGTTTTGAACACTATGATGTCCTACATTTATTGTGTGTCAAACAATTTAGCTTAGTGCCCAAGGCTTTGACTAGTTTCAAGCTGCTCTTAAATTCATCTGATATCTATTAGTGATATAGCTAGATCAAGACTCATGTTATTATTAGAAACCAGTCACACTACAACTATCCCACTACAAGGCTGGTATTCAGACCAAGGTAAATAAACAACCCAAGCACTGCTAGTGACATTTAAATGTGATTTCTGCTTGTGATTTCAGCTTGAGCTGACATCCGCGACATTTACAACAAACTTGATCTCAACAAATGTCAGGAAAGTAGCTTTTAAAAGTCTATTGCTGAGAGCAGGTTAGTGTATGTAACTAATGCCACTGTTCTCTCAAAGTACTGTGAGTTGTGGTAGTACTGCAACTGGTGTGAAGGAGAATGGCTGTGTATTGTGTTGGTAGTTAGTGGTGGTAAAGTTTGTAACTGTGTATTGGGTTGGTAGTTAGTGGTGGTAAAGTTTGTAACTCTGTATTGGGTTGGTAGTTAGTGGTGGTAAAGTTTAACTGTGTATTGTGTTGGTAGTTAGTGGTGGTAAAGTTTGAAACTGTGTATTGGGTTGGTAGTTAGTGGTGGTAAAGTTTAACTGTGTATTGGGTTGGTAGTTAGTGGTGGTAAAGTTTGTAACTGTATATTGTGTTGGTAGTTAGTGGTGGTAAAGTTTGTAACTCTGTATTGGGTTGGTAGTTAGTGGTGGTAAAGTTTAACTGTGTATTGTGTTGGTAGTTAGTGGTGGTAAAGTTTGAAACTGTGTATTGGGTTGGTAGTTAGTGGTGGTAAAGTTTAACTGTGTATTGGGTTGGTAGTTAGTAGTGGTAAAGTTTGTAACTGTATATTGTGTTGGTAGTTAGTGGTGGTAAAGTTTGTAACTCTGTATTGGGTTGGTAGTTAGTGGTGGTAAAGTTTAACTGTGTATTGGGTTGGTAGTTAGTGGTGGTAAAGTTTGTAACTGTATATTGTGTTGGTAGTTAGTGGTGGTAAAGTTTGTAACTGTGTATTGGGTTGGTAGTTAGTGGTGGTAAAGTTTGTAACTCTGTATTGGGTTGGTAGTTAGTGGTGGTAAAGTTTGTAACTCTGTATTGGGTTGGTAGTTAGTGGTGGTAAAGTTTGTAACTCTGTATTGGGTTGGTAGTTAGTGGTGGTAAAGTTTGTAACTGTGTATTGTGTTGGTAGTTAGTGGTGGTAAAGTTTGTAACTGTGTATTGGGTTGGTAGTTAGTGGTGGTAAAGTTTGTAACTCTGTATTGGGTTGGTAGTTAGTGGTGGTAAAGTTTAACTGTGTATTGGGTTGGTAGTTAGCGGTGGTAAAGTTTGTAACTGTGTATTGGGTTGGTAGTTAGTGGTGGTAAAGTTTGTAACTCTGTATTGGTTTGGTAGTTAGTGGTGGTAAAGTTTAACTGTGTATTGGGTTGGTAGTTAGTGGTGGTAAAGTTTGTAACTCTGTATTGGGTTGGTAGTTAGTGGTGGTAAAGTTTAACTGTGTATTGGGTTGGTAGTTAGTGGTGGTAAAGTTTGTAACTGTGTATTGGGTTGGTAGTTAGTGGTGGTAAAGTTTAACTGTGTATTGTGTTGGTAGTTAGTGGTGGTAAAGTTTGTAACTGTGTATTGGGTTGGTAGTTAGTGGTGGTAAAGTTTAACTGTGTATTGGGTTGGTAGTTAGTGGTGGTAAAGTTTGTAACTGTGTATTGGGTTGGTAGTTAGTGGTGGTAAAGTTTGTAACTGTGTATTGTGTTGGTAGTTAGTGGTGGTAAAGTTTAACTGTGTATTGGGTTGGTAGTTAGTGGTGGTAAAGTTTAACTGTGTATTGTGTTGGTAGTTAGTGCTGGTAAAGTTTGTAACTGTGTATTGGGTTGGTAGTTAGTGGTGGTAAAGTTTAACTGTGTATTGCAGGGTGTTGGTAGTTAGTGGTGGTAAAGTTTAACTGTGTATTGTGTTGGTAGTTAGTGGTGGTAAAGTTTAACTGTGTATTGTGTTGGTAGTTAGTGGTGGTAAAGTTTAACTGTGTATTGTGTTGGTAGTTAGTGGTGGTAAAGTTTAACTGTGTATTGCAGGGTGTTGGTAGTTAGTGGTAGTAAAGTTTAACTGTGTATTGCAGGGTGTTTGTAGTTAGTGGTGGTAAAGTTTAACTGTGTATTGCAGGGTGTTGGTAGTTAGTGGTAGTAAAGTTTAACTGTGTATTGCAGGGTGTTGGTAGTTAGTGGTAGTAAAGTTTAACTGTGTATTGCAGGGTGTTGGTAGTTAGTGGTGGTAAAGTTTAACTGTGTATTGTGTTGGTAGTTAGTGGTGGTAAAGTTTAACTGTGTATTGTGTTGGTAGTTAGTGGTGGTAAAGTTTAACTGTGTATTGTGTTGGTAGTTAGTGGTGGTAAAGTTTAACTGTGTATTGCAGGGTGTTGGTAGTTAGTGGTAGTAAAGTTTAACTGTGTATTGCAGGGTGTTTGTAGTTAGTGGTGGTAAAGTTTAACTGTGTATTGCAGGGTGTTGGTAGTTAGTGGTAGTAAAGTTTAACTGTGTATTGCAGGGTGTTGGTAGTTAGTGGTAGTAAAGTTTAACTGTGTATTGCAGGGTGTTGGTAGTTAGTGGTGGTAAAGTTTAACTGTGTATTGTGTTGGTAGTTAGTGGTGGTAAAGTTTAACTGTGTATTGTGTTGGTAGTTAGTGGTGGTAAAGTTTAACTGTGTATTGTGTTGGTAGTTAGTGGTGGTAAAGTTTGTAACTGTGCATTGCGTTGGTAGTTAGTGGTGGTAAAGTTTAACTGTGTATTGCAGGGTGTTGGTAGTTAGTGGTAGTAAAGTTTAACTGTGTATTGCAGGGTGTTGGTAGTTAGTGGTGGTAAAGTTTGTAACTGTGTATTGCAGCGTGTTGGTAGTTAGTGGTGGTAAAGTTTAACTGTGTATTGCAGGGTGTTTGTAGTTAGTGGTGGTAAAGTTTAACTGTGTATTGCTGGGTGTTGGTAGTTAGTGGTGGTAAAGTTTGTAACTGTGTATTGCAGGGTGTTGGTAGTTAGTGGTGGTAAAGTTTGTAACTGTGTATTGCAGGGTGTTGGTAGTTAGTGGTGGTAAAGTTTGTAACTGTGTATTGCAGGGTGTTGGTAGTTAGTGGTGGTAAAGTTTAACTGTGTATTGCAGGGTGTTGGTAGTTAGTGGTGGTAAAGTTTGTAACTGTGTATTGCAGGGTGTTGGTAGTTAGTGGTGGTAAAGTTTGTAACTGTGTATTGCAGGGTGTTGGTAGTTAGTGGTGGTAAAGTTTGTAACTGTGTATTGCAGGGTGTTGGTAGTTAGTGGTGGTAAAGTTGAACTGTGTATTGCAGGGTGTTGGTAGTTAGTGGTGGAAAGTTTAACTGTGTATTGCAGGGTGTTGGTAGTTAGTGGTGGTAAAGTTTAACTGTGTATTGCAGGGTGTTGGTAGTTAGTGGTGGTAAAGTTTAACTGTGCATTGCAGGGTGTTGGTAGTTAGTGGTGGTAAAGTTTAACTGTGCATTGCAGGGTGTTGGTAGTTAGTGATGGTAAAGTTTAACTGTGCATTGCAGGGTGTTGGTAGTTAGTGGTGGTAAAGTTTAACTGTGTATTGCAGGGTGTTGGTAGTTAGTGGTGGTAAAGTTTGTAACTGTGTATTGCAGGGTGTTGGTAGTTAGTGGTGGTAAAGTTTGTAACTGTGTATTGCAGGGTGTTGGTAGTTAGTGGTGGAAAGTTTAACTGTGTATTGCAGGGTGTTGGTAGTTAGTGGTGGTAAAGTTTAACTGTGTATTGCAGGGTGTTGGTAGTTAGTGGTGGTAAAGTTTAACTGTGCATTGCAGGGTGTTGGTAGTTAGTGGTGGTAAAGTTTAACTGTGCATTGCAGGGTGTTGGTAGTTAGTGGTGGTAAAGTTTAACTGTGTATTGCAGGGTGTTGGTAGTTAGTGGTGGTAAAGTTTAACTGTGCATTGCAGGGTGTTGGTAGTTAGTGGTGGTAAAGTTTAACTGTGCATTGCAGGGTGTTGGTAGTTAGTGGTGGTAAAGTTTAACTGTGCATTGCAGGGTGTTGGTAGTTAGTGGTGGTAAAGTTTAACTGTGCATTGCAGGGTGTTGGTAGTTAGTGGTGGTAAAGTGTGGGGTGTTTTCTCCTGCCACTCGAGGATTGACCCACTCAACCACACAGGGTCCTGCAGAACAAGTTCAGCTCTAACTACACAAAGCATCTCTCCAGACATTCAGGCCTATATATATATTTGGTAGTTAGTGAGAAGGTAAGATAGTATACCTGTGCATTGCGGGGCTTGTAAGGCGAGCTACTCTCCAGGTCAGCTAGGATGGAGGTCAGAGAGTCAATCTCAGCGTCCAGACTGGACCGCCTCTCCTCTAGGGTCTTCTGTGGTCCGCACATCTGGAGACACACACACAGGAGTTAGATAAACACACACAGATACAGACACACACACAGATACAGACACACACACAGATACAGACACACACACAGATACAGACACACACACAGATACAGACACACACACAGATACAGACACACACACAGATACAGACACACACACAGATACAGACACACAAAAGTTCTTACTATTTACAGAGTTAGTGCCTCTTACAGAATATCCTTGCTACAGCACACCAGGGGTCTTAAGATGTATCTATCTTCATATGCTATTCCTGCTCCTAAATTGATAAAGAGCTACAAGGCCTGCCTGGTGTGGATCAGTCTAGGGACTACTGACATGTCTCTGCTATCTGCCTGGTGTGGATCAGTCTAGGGACTACTGACATGTCTCTGCTATCTGCCTGGTGTGGATCAGTCTAGGGACTACTGACATGTCTCTGCTATCTGCCTGGTGTGGATCAGTCTAGGGACTACTGACATGTCTCTGCTATCTGCCTGGTGTGGATCAGTCTAGGGACTACTGACATGTCTCTGCTATCTGCCTGGTGTGGATCAGTCTAGGGACTACTGACATGTCTCTGCTATCTGCCTGGTGTGGATCAGTCTAGGGACTACTGACATGTCTCTGCTATCTGCCTGGTGTGGATCAGTCTAGGGACTACTGACATGTCTCTGCTATCTGCCTGGTGTGGATCAGTCTAGGGACTACTGACATGTCTCTGCTATCTGCCTGGTGTGGATCAGTCTAGGGACTACTGACATGTCTCTGCTATCTGCCTGGTGTGGATCAGTCTAGGGACTACTGACATGTCTCTGCTATCTGCCTGGTGTGGATCAGTCTAGGGACTACTGACATGTCTCTGCTATCTGCCTGGTGTGGATCAGTCTAGGGACTACTGACATGTCTCTGCTATCTGCCTGGTGTGGATCAGTCTAGGGACTACTGACATGTCTCTGCTATCTGCCTGGTGTGGATCAGTCTAGGGACTACTGACATGTCTCTGCTATCTGCCTGGTGTGGATCAGTCTAGGGACTACTGACATGTCTCTGCTATCTGCCTGGTGTGGATCAGTCTAGGGACTACTGACATGTCTCTGCTATCTGCCTGGTGTGGATCAGTCTAGGGACTACTGACATGTCTCTGCTATCTGCCTGGTGTGGATCAGTCTAGGGACTACTGACATGTCTCTGCTATCTGGCTGGTGTGGATCAGTCTAGGAACTACTGACATGTCTCTGCTATCTGCCTGGTGTGGATCAGTCTAGGGACTACTGACATGTCTCTGCTATCTGCCTGGTGTGGATCAGTCTAGGGACTACTGACATGTCTCTGCTATCTGCCTGGTGTGGATCAGTCTAGGGACTACTGACATGTCTCTGCTATCTGCCTGGTGTGGATCAGTCTAGGGACTACTGACATGTCTCTGCTATCTGCCTGGTGTGGATCAGTCTAGGGACTACTGACATGTCTCTGCTATCTGCCTGGTGTGGATCAGTCTAGGGACTACTGACATGTCTCTGCTATCTGCCTGGTGTGGATCAGTCTAGGGACTACTGACATGTCTCTGCTATCTGCCTGGTGTGGATCAGTCTAGGGACTACTGACATGTCTCTGCTATCTGCCTGGTGTGGATCAGTCTAGGGACTACTGACATGTCTCTGCTATCTGCCTGGTGTGGATCAGTCTAGGGACTACTGACATGTCTCTGCTATCTGCCTGGTGTGGATCAGTCTAGGGACTACTGACATGTCTCTGCTATCTGCCTGGTGTGGATCAGTCTAGGGACTACTGACATGTCTCTGCTATCTGCCTGGTGTGGATCAGTCTAGGGACTACTGACATGTCTCTGCTATCTGCCTGGTGTGGATCAGTCTAGGGACTACTGACATGTCTCTGCTATCTGCCTGGTGTGGATCAGTCTAGGGACTACTGACATGTCTCTGCTATCTGCCTGGTGTGGATCAGTCTAGGGACTACTGACATGTCTCTGCTATCTGCCTGGTGTGGATCAGTCTAGGGACTACTGACATGTCTCTGCTATCTGCCTGGTGTGGATCAGTCTAGGGACTACTGACATGTCTCTGCTATCTGCCTGGTGTGGATCAGTCTAGGGACTACTGACATGTCTCTGCTATCTGCCTGGTGTGGATCAGTCTAGGGACTACTGACATGTCTCTGCTATCTGCCTGGTGTGGATCAGTCTAGGGACTACTGACATGTCTCTGCTATCTGCCTGGTGTGGATCAGTCTAGGGACTACTGACATGTCTCTGCTATCTGCCTGGTGTGGATCAGTCTAGGGACTATTGACATGTCTCTGCTATCTGCCTGGTGTGGATCAGTCTAGGGACTACTGACATGTCTCTGCTATCTGCCTGGTGTGGATCAGTCTAGGGACTACTGACATGTCTCTGCTATCTGCCTGGTGTGGATCAGTCTAGGGACTACTGACATGTCTCTGCTATCTGCCTGGTGTGGATCAGTCTAGGGACTATTGACATGTCTCTGCTATCTGCCTGGTGTGGATCAGTCTAGGGACTACTGACATGTCTCTGCTATCTGCCTGGTGTGGATCAGTCTAGGGACTACTGACATGTCTCTGCTATCTGCCTGGTGTGGATCAGTCTAGGGACTACTGACATGTCTCTGCTATCTGCCTGGTGTGGATCAGTCTAGGGACTACTGACATGTCTCTGCTATCTGCCTGGTGTGGATCAGTCTAGGGACTATTGACATGTCTCTGCTATCTGCCTGGTGTGGATCAGTCTAGGGACTACTGACATGTCTCTGCTATCTGCCTGGTGTGGATCAGTCTAGGGACTACTGACATGTCTCTGCTATCTGCCTGGTGTGGATCAGTCTAGGGACTACTGACATGTCTCTGCTATCTGCCTGGTGTGGATCAGTCTAGGGACTACTGACATGTCTCTGCTATCTGCCTGGTGTGGATCAGTCTAGGGACTACTGACATGTCTCTGCTATCTGCCTGGTGTGGATCAGTCTAGGGACTACTGACATGTCTCTGCTATCTGCCTGGTGTGGATCAGTCTAGGGACTACTGACATGTCTCTGCTATCTGCCTGGTGTGGATCAGTCTAGGGACTACTGACATGTCTCTGCTATCTGCCTGGTGTGGATCAGTCTAGGGACTATTGACATGTCTCTGCTATCTGCCTGGTGTGGATCAGTCTAGGGACTATTGACATGTCTCTGCTATCTGCCTGGTGTGGATCAATCTAGGGACTACTGACATGTCTCTGCTATCTGCCTGGTGTGGATCAGTCTAGGGACTATTGACATGTCTCTGCTATCTGCCTGGTGTGGATCAGTCTAGGGACTACTGACATGTCTCTGCTATCTGCCTGGTGTGGATCAGTCTAGGGACTACTAACATGTCTCTGCTATCTGCCTGGTGTGGATCAGTCTAGGGACTACTGACATGTCTCTGCTATCTGCCTGGTGTGGATCAGTCTAGGGACTATTGACATGTCTCTGCTATCTGCCTGGTGTGGATCAGTCTAGGGACTACTGACATGTCTCTGCTATCTGCCTGGTGTGGATCAGTCTAGGGACTATTGACATGTCTCTGCTATCTGCCTGGTGTGGATCAGTCTAGGGACTACTGACATGTCTCTGCTATCTGCCTGGTGTGGATCAGTCTAGGGACTATTGACATGTCTCTGCTATCTGCCTGGTGTGGATCAGTCTAGGGACTACTGACATGTCTCTGCTATCTGCCTGGTGTGGATCAGTCTAGGGACTACTGACATGTCTCTGCTATCTGCCTGGTGTGGATCAGTCTAGGGACTACTGACATGTCTCTGCTATCTGCCTGGTGTGGATCAGTCTAGGGACTACTGACATGTCTCTGCTATCTGCCTGGTGTGGATCAGTCTAGGGACTACTGACATGTCTCTGCTATCTGCCTGGTGTGGATCAGTCTAGGGACTACTGACATGTCTCTGCTATCTGCCTGGTGTGGATCAGTCTAGGGACTACTGACATGTCTCTGCTATCTGCCTGGTGTGGATCAGTCTAGGGACTACTGACATGTCTCTGCTATCTGCCTGGTGTGGATCAGTCTAGGGACTATTGACATGTCTCTGCTATCTGCCTGGTGTGGATCAGTCTAGGGACTACTGACATGTCTCTGCTATCTGCCTGGTGTGGATCAGTCTAGGGACTACTAACATGTCTCTGCTATCTGCCTGGTGTGGATCAGTCTAGGGACTACTGACATGTCTCTGCTATCTGCCTGGTGTGGATCAGTCTAGGGACTACTGACATGTCTCTGCTATCTGCCTGGTGTGGATCAGTCTAGGGACTACTGACATGTCTCTGCTATCTGCCTGGTGTGGATCAGTCTAGGGACTACTGACATGTCTCTGCTATCTGCCTGGTGTGGATCAGTCTAGGGACTACTGACATGTCTCTGCTATCTGCCTGGTGTGGATCAGTCTAGGGACTACTGACATGTCTCTGCTATCTGCCTGGTGTGGATCAGTCTAGGGACTACTGACATGTCTCTGCTATCTGCCTGGTGTGGATCAGTCTAGGGACTACTGACATGTCTCTGCTATCTGCCTGGTGTGGATCAGTCTAGGGACTACTGACATGTCTCTGCTATCTGCCTGGTGTGGATCAGTCTAGGGACTACTGACATGTCTCTGCTATCTGCCTGGTGTGGATCAGTCTAGGGACTATTGACATGTCTCTGCTATCTGCCTGGTGTGGATCAGTCTAGGGACTACTGACATGTCTCTGCTATCTGCCTGGTGTGGATCAGTCTAGGGACTACTAACATGTCTCTGCTATCTGCCTGGTGTGGATCAGTCTAGGGACTACTGACATGTCTCTGCTATCTGCCTGGTGTGGATCAGTCTAGGGACTACTGACATGTCTCTGCTATCTGCCTGGTGTGGATCAGTCTAGGGACTACTGACATGTCTCTGCTATCTGCCTGGTGTGGATCAGTCTAGGGACTACTGACATGTCTCTGCTATCTGCCTGGTGTGGATCAGTCTAGGGACTACTGACATGTCTCTGCTATCTGCCTGGTGTGGATCAGTCTAGGGACTACTGACATGTCTCTGCTATCTGCCTGGTGTGGATCAGTCTAGGGACTACTGACATGTCTCTGCTATCTGCCTGGTGTGGATCAGTCTAGGGACTACTGACATGTCTCTGCTATCTGCCTGGTGTGGATCAGTCTAGGGACTATTGACATGTCTCTGCTATCTGCCTGGTGTGGATCAGTCTAGGGACTACTGACATGTCTCTGCTATCTGCCTGGTGTGGATCAGTCTAGGGACTACTGACATGTCTCTGCTATCTGCCTGGTGTGGATCAGTCTAGGGACTACTGACATGTCTCTGCTATCTGCCTGGTGTGGATCAGTCTAGAGACTACTGACATGTCTCTGCTATCTGCCTGGTGTGGATCAGTCTAGGGACTATTGACATGTCTCTGCTATCTGCCTGGTGTGGATCAGTCTAGGGACTATTGACATGTCTCTGCTATCTGCCTGGTGTGGATCAGTCTAGGGACTACTGACATGTCTCTGCTATCTGCCTGGTGTGGATCAGTCTAGGGACTACTGACATGTCTCTGCTATCTGCCTGGTGTGGATCAGTCTAGAGACTACTGACATGTCTCTGCTATCTGCCTGGTGTGGATCAGTCTAGGGACTATTGACATGTCTCTGCTATCTGCCTGGTGTGGATCAGTCTAGGGACTATTGACATGTCTCTGCTATCTGCCTGGTGTGGATCAGTCTAGGGACTACTGACATGTCTCTGCTATCTGCCTGGTGTGGATCAGTCTAGGGACTACTGATGTGTCTCTGCCACTCAGATGCTTTATACTGGTTTAGTTTGAGGTGGTATTAGGTGGTATTAGGATTCACAGCCTGTGACCTGACCTGTGTCTCCCCATGACCTTAGATTTCACCCCGACCTGTGTCTCGCAGTGACCATAGACACAGCAATATTTGGTTTTGGTTTCCCATCAAGTTAGAAATAATGAATTGACCATAAAAACCCATCAAGTTAGCAATAATGAATTGATCATAAATAAAAACCTTGCTCTTCCTTCTACCCAAAGTTCATTCCCAGGGAATGTCTCTAAGCAGCCAGACAGCTAGCCATTCAGCCAGCCAGCCATTCAGCCAGCCAGCCAGCCAGCCATTCAGCCAGCCTGCCATTCAGTAAGCCAGCCAGCCAGCCATTCAGCCAGCCAGCCAGACATTCAGCCAGACAGCCATTCAACCATTAAGCCAGAAAGCCATTAAGCCAGCCGTTCAGCCAACCAGCCAGCCATTAAGCCAGACAGCCATTCAGCCAGCCAGCCAGCCAGCCAGCCAGCCAGCCAGCCATTCAGCCAGTCAGCTGGCCAGGCATTCAAATCAAATCAACACATACACATGGTTAGCAGATGTTATTGCGGGTGAAGCGAAATGCTTGTGATTCTAGCTCTGACAGTGCTGTAATATCGAAGAAGTAATATCTAACAGTTTCACAACATACAGTGGCAAGAAAAAGTATGTGAACCCTTTGGAATTACCTGGATTTCTGCATAAATTGGTCATAAAATGTTATCTGATCTTCATCTAAGTCGCAACAATAGACAAACACAGTCTGCTTAAACTAATAACACACAAACAATTCTACGTTTTCAGGTCTTTATTGAACACACCCTGTAAACATTCACAGTGCAGGGTGGGAAAAGTATGTGAACCCTTGGATTTAGTAACTGGTTGACCCTCTTTGGCAGCAATAAACTCAACCAAACGTTGTCTGTAGTTGCAGATCAGACCTGCTCAACGGTCAGGAGGAATTTTGGAACATTCATCTTTACAAAACTGTTTCAGTTCAGAAATATTCTTGAGGTCATGCCACAGCATCTCAGTCGGGTTGAGGTCAGGACTCTGACTGGGCCGCTCCAGAAGGCGTATTTTCTTCTGTTGAAGCCATTCAGTTGTTGATTTACTTCTGTGTTTTGGGTCGTTGGGTGAGCATCACCCAACTTCTGTTGAGCTTCAATTGGCGGACAGATAGCCTTACATTCTCCTGCAAAAAACTTTGTAATACATTTCTCCGTCGATGATAGCAAGCTGTCCAGGCCCTGAGGCAGCAAAGCAGCCCCAAACCATGATACTCCCTCCACCATACTTTACAGTTGGGATGAGGTTTTGATGTTGGTGTGCAGTGCCTTTTTTTCTCCACACATAGTGTTGTGTGTTCCTTCCAAACAACTCAACTTTAGTTTCATCTGTCCACAGAATATTTTTCCAGTAGCGCTGTGGAACATCCAGGTGCTCTTTTGCAAACTTCAGACTTGCAGCAATGTGGTGTCCTCTCATGAACACCATTCTTGTTTAGTGTTTTAAGTATCGTAGATTCGTCAACAGAGATGTTAGCATGTTTCAGAGATTTATGTAAGTCTTTAGCTGACACTATTTTTCACCTCAATGAGCGTTCTGCGCTCTTGCAGTCATCTTTGCAGGACGGCCACTCCTAGGGAGAGTAGCAGCAGTGCTGAACTTTCTCCATTTAAAGACATTTTGTCTTACCTTGGACTAATGAACATCAAGGCTTTTAGATATACTTTTGTAACCCTTTCCAGCTTTATGCAAGTCAACAATTCTTAGGTCTTCTGAGATCTCATCTGTTCGAGGCATGGTTCACATCAGGCAATGCTTCTTTTGAAAAGCAAACTCAAATTCTGTGAGACTTTTTTAAAAAGCAGGGCAGCTCTAACCAACATCTCCAATCTCGTCTCATTGATTGGACTCCAGGTTAGCTGACTCCTGACTCCAATTAGCTTTTAGAGAAGTCATTAGCCTAAGGGTTCACACACTTCTTCCAACCTACACTGTGTAAGTTTAAATTATGTATTTAATATAGACAAGAAACATACAACAATTTGTGTGTTATTAGTTTAAGCAGACTGTGTTCAAATTTTAAGACCAATTTATACAGAAATCCAGGTCATTCCAAAGGGTTCACATACTTTTTCATGCCACTGTATATAATATACCGTATATTATTAATATATATATATATATATACAGACATACTGTATACCCAAACACACATAAACCTAAGTAAGGAATGAATTAAGAATACATATATGGACTAAGTACCATAGTATAGAATAAAGTATATACAGCTGAAGTCGGAAGTTTACATACACCTTAACCAAATACATTTCAACTCAGTTATTCACAATTCCTGACATTTAATCCTAGTAAAAATTCCCTGTTTTAGGTCAGTTAGGATCACCACTTTATTTTAAGAATGTGAAATGTCAGAATAATAGTAGAGAGAATTATTTATTTCAGCTTTTATTTCTTTCATCACATTCCCAGTGGGTCAGAAGTTTACATACACTCAATTAGAATCTGGTAGCATTGCCTTTAAATTGTTTAACTTGGGTTAAACGTTTTGAGTAGTCTTCCACAAGCTTCCCACAATAAGTTGGGTGAATTTTGGCCCATTCCTCCTGACAGAACTGGTGTAACTGAGTCAGGTTTGTAGGCTTCCTTGCTCGCACACGATTTTTAAGTTCTGCCCACAAATGTTCTATAGGATTGAGGTCAGGGCTTTGTGATGGCCACTCCAATACCTTGACTTTGTTGTCCTTAAGCCATTTGGCCAAAACGTTGGTAGTATGCTTGGGGTCATTGTCCATTTGGAAGACCCATTTGAGACCAAGCTTTAACTTCCTGACTGATATCTTGAGATGTTGCTTCAATATATCCACATAATTTTCCTTCCTCATGATGCCATCTATTTTGTGAAGTGCACCAGTCCCTCCTGCAGCAAAGAACCCCCACAACATGATGCTGCCACCCCCGTGCTTCACGGTTGGGATGGTGTTCTTCGGCTTGCAAGCCTCCGCCTTTTCCCTCCAAACATAACGATGGTCATTATGGTGAAACAGTTCTATTTTTGTTTCATTAGACCAGAGGACATTTCTCAGAAAAGTATGATCTTTGTCCCCATGTGCAGTTGCAAACCGTAGTCTGGCTTTTTTATGCCGGTTTTGGAGCAGTGGCTTCCTCCTTGCTGAGCGGCCTTTCAGGTTATGTCGATATAGGACTCGTTTTACTGTGGATATACTGTAAGATACTTTTGTACCTGTTTCTTTAGTACTTGCGTACTATTGTTTGTACAGATGAACGTGGTACCTTCAGGCGTTTGGAAATTGCTCCCAAGGATGAACCAGGTCTACAAATTATGTTGTTGAGGTCTTGGCTGATTTCTTTTGATTTTTCCATGATGTTGAGCAAAGAGGCACTGAGTTTGAAGGTAGGCCTTGAAATACATCCACAGGTACACCTCCAATTGACTCAAATGATGTAAATTAGTCTATCAGAAGCTTCTAAAGCCATGACATAATTTTCTGGAATTTTCCAAACTGTTTAAAGGCACAGTCAACTTAGTGTAAGTAAACTTCTGACCCACTGGAATTATGATATAGTGAATTATAAGAGAAATAATCTGTCTGTAAACAATTGTTGGAAGAATTACTTGTGTCATGCACAAAGTAGATGTCCTAACTGACAAACAATAGTTTGTTAACATGAAATTTGTGTGGTTTGAAAAATGAATTTTAATGACTTCAACCTAAGAGTATGTAAACTTCCGACTGTGAGATGAGTGTTGCAGGATATGTAAACATAATTAAAGTGACTAAGGAACTGTAGAATAGTATAGATAGATAGATAGATAGATAGATAGATAGATAGATAGATAGATAGATAGATAGATAGATAGATAGATAGATAGATAGATAGATAGATAGATAGATAGATAGATAGATAGATAGATAGATAGATAGATAGATAGATAGATAGATAGATAGATAGATAGATAGATAGATAGATAGATAGATAGATAGATAGATAGATAGATAGATAGATAGATAGATAGATAGATAGATAGATAGATAGATAGATAGATAGATAGATAGATAGATAGATAGATAGATAGATAGATAGATAGATCGATCGATAGATAGATAGATAGATAGATAGATAGATAGATAGATAGATAGATAGATAGATAGATAGATAGATAGATAGATAGATAGATAGATAGATAGATAGATAGATAGATAGATAGATAGATAGATAGATAGATAGATAGATAGATACTTTATTGATCCCCGAGGGGGACATTTCATTGTCAAGCAGCTACAACAAAACACAGGGCAGGTGCAAAATGCCAGAACGAAAGTACACAAAAGACAGATACACGATACATGATACATACAGTATGAAAAAGTATAGAAATACAAGATATCTGGAGTGCAAAAAAGCTATAAAAAGACATTGCATGGTATGGGTGGTTGGCTGAATATGTACACTATACATTGGTGGATGTTGGATGGTTAACTATACTATACAGGTCGATGGCAGAGAAATACTTCAGTAGCTAAAAATGCATATGATACGAGCGAGGGTAATAATAGTTTACTTAATAGACAGACTGGGTAAATGAACAGGTAAGTGAAAATTTTGCATGGTTAAATTAACTGTACAGTTAGGTATACAGTTATATTTACAGGTAAGTGAATACTTGCATGGTTACATTAACTTTACAGGTAAATGACAGGAAGAGATACTTAAATAGCTAAATGTGTGTATGATATAATTTGGGGTAATAATAGTAATTCCCTTAAAATACAGTCCTTGGTGCGCAGGGTTTAATTACAGACAACTGCACGTATTGCACATTCGATATACTAAAAGCAATGAGAAAAGATGCAAATGACAGGATACTAATATGCATTCCTGAGTGAATGACTACGTAAGTTAGGTCCAAGAATTACTTGCAATATTGCACGTGATATGATATAACAACTGTACATGAGTATGTATATACAGACCTGAATGAATAAATAAGTCCTGAGTGAATGAGTGATTACGGACCAGAGTTACTCACGGATGGATGCATAATTGTTAAACTAGGTCCTAGCACCCCAACAGTTCCAGATCTATGTTGCCGACGGCACGGCACACCTCACTGTACATCATTCAAAACAACACTGTAGGCTACTTTTAAACAACACTGTATAACTCAAGAAGATCTAAATGCATCTCACCATGAAACTGATTGAGATCAAATGGTTGGTATGCAGATGCTATATGGACATTTCACCAGTAAAACAAGTAAGATTTTCCCATTTGCAGTGCCTTCAGAAAGTATTCACACCCCTTGACTTTTTCCAAATTGTGTTGTGGTACAGCCTGTATTTTAAATACATCTAATTAACACTGGCCTACACACAATTCCCTCATAATATCAAATATATATATATATATATATCAAATATATATATATATATATATATATATATATATATATATTATTATTATTATTATTATTTATTTTTTTACATTATACAAATTAATAAAAAATGAAAAGCTGAAATGTCTTGAGTTAATAAGTATTCAACCACTTTGTTATGGCAAGCCTAAATAAAGTCGGGAGTAAAAATGTGCTTAACAAGTCACGTAATGAGATGTATGGACTGATTAGTGTTTAACATGATTTTTGAATGACTACCTCATCTCTGTACCCCATCTGTACAAAATTATGTATATAAAAAAAAAAAAAAACATTGAATATCCCTTTGGGAATGGTGAAGTTTTTAATTAAACTTTGGATAGTGCATCAATACACCCAGTCACTACAAAGATAGAGGCACCGTTCCTAACTCAGTTGCCGGAGAGGAAGGAAACCGCTCAGGGATTTCAACATGAGGCCAATGGTGACTTTAAAACAGTTACAGAGTTTAATGGCTAAGATAGGAGAAAACTGAGGATGGATCAACAACATTGTAGTTACCCCACAATACTAACCTAAATGACAGAGTGAAAGGAAGGAAGCCTGTACAGAATAACAATATTGCAAAGAAAAAGCCAAATCTTCCTCTGTCCAGTGTCTGTGTTCATTTGCCCATCTTAATCTTTTCTTTTTATTAGCCAGTCTGATATTATGGCTTTTTCTTTGCAACTCTGCCTAGAAGGCCAGCATTCCGAAGTCGCTCTCTTCACTGTTGACGTTGAGACTGGTGTTTTGCGAGTACTATTTATTGAAGCTGCCAGATGAGGACTTGTGAGGCGTCTGTTTCTCAAACTAGACACTCATGTACTTGTCCTCTTGCTCAGTTGAGCCTGTAATCGAACCCACAAATTCTGATGCTCCAGATACTCAACTAGTCTAAAGAAGGCCAGTTTTATTGCTTCTTTAATAAGCACAACAGTTTTCAGCTGTGCTAACATAATTGCAAAAGGGTTTTCTAATGATCAATTAGCCTTTTAAAATGATAAACTTGGATTAGCTAACACAACGTGCCATTGGAACACAGGAGTGAATGTTGCTGATAATGGGCCTCTATACGCCTATGTAGATATTCCATTAAAAATCAGCCGTTTCCAGCTACAATAGTCATTTACAACATTAACAACGTCTACAGTACACTGTATTTCTGATAAATTTGATGTTATTTTAATGGACAAAATATTTTTTCTAAGTAACCCCAGACTTTTAAACGGTAGTGCATGTAATTAGTTATTTCTGTATTTCATTTTCAATACATTTGCAAACATTTCTAAAAACACGTTTTCACTTTGTCATTATGGGGTTTTGTGTGTAGATGAGTGAGAGAAAAAATATTGAATCAATTTTGAATTCAGGCTGTAACACAACAAAATGTAGAATAAGTCAAGGGGTGTGAATACTTTTTGAAGGCATGAGTGCAGCCAAGCTAAGTAGATCACTTTTCCATGCAAGTTAATGAGAACAAGTTTCCGTTTTACATTTTGTTTTATTTCCATTGTAAATGTTTTGGTTCGTAAATGTTTTAATTTTTTTTAAACGAGGGCAATTGAGTGTATTTACATGTGTACATATGAACTACAGTTATTATGTGTATTGTAGAAGGTTACTTTTTTATGAAATTTGTATCTAATGGTTGTATGCTAATTGCTAACCATTAGTTTAGTGCTAGGCGATATCTAGCCTTCCATTAAGCTATTTTTAGCTTATGTTATTGCTGGGAAACCACGTCATGAGTCATGTGAAAAATAAACATGAAAAAATGTACATCAGAAGAAAAAAAAATGTACACTATGTGAAACTTCACGTCTGACTTATCTGAAGTGTATATTTTCACGTGACATTTTTCACGTGATTTGTTAATACATGTGTAATTTTTTGGGGGGGCCATAATGACCATCGTTATGTTTGGAGGAAAAAGGGGGAGGCTTGCAAGCCGAAGAACACCATCCCAACCATGAAGCACGGGGGTGGCAGCATCATGTTGTGGGGGTGCTTTGCTGCAGGAGGGACTGGTGCACTTCACAAAATAGATGGCATCATGAGGAAGGAAAATTATGTGGATATATTGAAGCAACATCTCAAGACATCAGTCAGGAAGTTAAAGCTTGGTCGCAAATGGGTCTTCCAAATGGACAATGACCCCAAGCATACTTCCAAAGTTGAGGCAAAATGGCTTAAAAACAACAAAGTCAAGGTATTGGAGTGGCCATCACAAAGCCCTGACCTCAATCTATAGATAATTTGTGGGCAGAACTGAAAAAGTGTGTGTGATCAAGGAGGCCTACAAACCTGACTCAGTTACACCAGTTCTGTCAGGAGGAATGGGCCAAAATTCACCCAACTTATTGTGGGAAACTTGTGGAAGGCTACCCAAAACGTTTGACCCAAGTTAAACAATTTAAAGGCAATGTTACCAAATACTAATTGAGTGTATGTAAACTTCTGACCCACTGGGAATGTGATGAAAGAAATAAAAGCTGAAATAAATAATTCTCTCTACTATTATTCTGACATTTCACATTCTTAAAATAAAGTGGTGATCCTAACTGACCTAAGACAGGGAATTTTTACTAGGATTAAATGTCAGGAATTGTAAAATACTGAGTTTAAATGTATTTGGTTAAGGTGTATGTAAACTTCCGACTTCAACTGTAATGATTACATGATTACATGTAAACGTGCTCCACATGTAATGATTACATGATTACATGTAAACATGCTCCACATGTAATGATTACATGATTACATGTAAACGTGCTCCACATGTAATGATTACATGATTACATGTAAACGTGCTCCACATGTAATGATTACATGATTACATGTAAACGTGCTCCACGTGTAATGATTACATGATTACATGTAAACGTGCTCCACGTGTAATGATTACATGATTACATGTAAACGTGCTCCACATGTAATGATTACATGATTACATGTAAACGTGCTCCACGTGTAATGATTACATGATTACATGTAAACGTGCTCTGCATGCGCAGCCACTGCCTTGTTTTATTGTGGGACATATCACAGGCCCCTTCTTGTGAAAGTCCTAGAGTATTCTTTCCACCAGACACTGGGAGATGAATTCACCTTTCAGCAGAACAATAACCTAAAACCTAGTTACAGTTTTGACTTAAATCACCTTAAAAAATCTATGGCAAGACTTAAAAATGGTTGTCTAGCAATGATTAACAACCATCTTGATAGAGCTTGAAGAATTTTTAAAATACTTATGGGTAAATATTGTACAATACAGGTTTGCAAAGCTCTTAGAGACTCACCCAAAAAGACAGCTGTAATAGCTGCCAAAGGTGCTTCTAACTCAGGGGGTTTAATACTTATCTAATCAAGTCATATCCATATTATTTATTCATGGATTTAAAATAAATAAATGATATTAGAGTATTGTGTGTGGATTGTTGACAAAAAAATAGTCTGAGTCTATTCACTATGTAGTGCTTTACTTTTGACCAGGACCCATAGGGCGCTGGTCAAAAGAAGGGCACTATGTAGGGGTAGGGTGCCACTTGGGACTCAGTCTAAGCCTGCTACTCTGTCTGTACAGAACTCAATGCAGTGCTGGTGTACCTGTGCTCCTTCCTAAAGACTGAGGTTATATGACAATATAAATGAATGCCATAATGGTCTCCTACCGGGTATTCTCTGTCCATGGATGGAGGGGGGGGCAAGGAGGTGGGGGATGGGAGGCCTCCGTCGTCAGCAGGTGCAGGAGGTGGGGGGTAATCCCCTAAAACACACAGATACCACAGGAGTTAGTTATACCTCTGGGACGGTCACTCATATCACAAACACATGGCCTGTGTATGAAATGGCAGCCTATCTCTATATAGTGTACTACTTTTGAGAGAGAGAGAGAGAGAGAGAGAGAGAGAGAGAGAGAGAGACAGAGAGAGAGAGAGAGAGAGAGAGAGAGAGAGAGAGAGAGAGAGAGAGAGAGAGAGAGAGAGAGAGAGAGAGAGAGAGAGAGAGAGAGAGAGAGAGAGAGAGAGAGAGAGAGAGAGAGTAAAGCATTGAGTAAAGCAATGTAAAGCAATGTAAAGCATTGTAAAGTGCTTTGGCAATATTGTTAAGTTGTAACTTTCATGCCAATAAAGCCGAATTTGAATTTGAATGAGAGAGAAATATATCACCATCAGATTGACATACATAACTGCAACACTTCAGTCTAACTAAGGGTCTCTAATCTGGAGTTAGCTAGCATGTGTTCTCCTTGAGATTGGAGATGTAAACGCTGTGTTACAAATGGCTTAGTCCTGCCAGGAAAGGAGAAACAAGCCAACTGTGGACTCCTTGTAAAGTCTTCAGTAATCCAAGGATTCATCCCACCACATGTTCCAGTCAGGAAGAGAAGTAACAAGCCAAATTAGATTTATATTTGGCTTCTCTTTTCTGTGCAGGACTTGGTGTGCGTCCCAAATGGTACTCTATTCCTTATACAGTGCACTAGTTTTGACCAGTGTCCAGGGCACTACATAGGGAGCCATTTGGGACCTAAGCCTAGGACTTGAGATTGAATAATTTGACTGTGTACATCTAAGTACCCAACCAGACATGAGCTCTGCAAATTAAAGGCTTCTACTCACACGTAATGGGAATTTGTAGCAATGTTAAGACTTTGATGAGTCCTGTTCAGAAATTCCATTTGCTTTTTTTCAGCTTCTGCTTTTATCTGTTTTCATTAGAATCTAATTGATGTCATCAATGTAGTTCATCCTGAGTCTGCTGGACAAATTAATTAAACATGGTTGTTGTCTTTAGTCAGCTGGACTAAAATTCAATAAAACTACCCCACAGCACAGTAGCCTGCAAAATGGGATACATGTCTGTGTCTTGCGCAATCCAACGTTGTTTCTGAAATGTTAAGCATGACATGAAGCGTTCCCTGTGGGTATGTGATGGAGCGATGGAAGGAGGGCTCCATCTCAATCGTTTATGTAATGCCCTCCTGACCTCCACTGGTTAAAACTCTTTACAGAGAAAGAGATGCTAACGCAACGTGAAAGCAAAGAAAAAAATAACACCCCATCCCTCCTCCTCTCCTCTCCTCTCCTCTCCTCCCTCCCTCCTTGACTAACTTCTTCCTCCCTCCTCCCTCCCTCCCTCCTTGACTAACATCTTCCTCCCTCCTCCCTCCCTCCTTGACATTAACATCTCCCTCCCTCCCTCCCTCCCTCCTCCCTCCCTCCTTGACTAACATCTCCCTCCGTCCTCCCTCCCTCCTTGACATTAACATCTCCCTCCCTCCCTCCTTGACTAACTTCTTCCTCCCTCCTCCCTCCCTCCTTGACTAACATCTTCCTCCCTCCTCCCTCCCTCCTTGACTAACATCTCCCTCCCTCCCTCCTCCCTCCCTCCTTGACTAACATCTTCCTCCCTCCTCCCTCCCTCCTTGACTAACATCTTCCTCCCTCCTCCCTCCCTCCTTGACTAACATCTCCCTCCCTCCCTCCTCCCTCCCTCCTTGACTAACATCTCCCTCCCTCCCTCCTCCCTCCCTCCTTGACTAACATCTTCCTCCCTCCTCCCTCCCTCCTTGACTAACATCTTCCTCCCTCCCTCCTTGACTAACTTCTTCCTCCCTCCTCCCTCCCTCCTTGACTAACATCTTCCTCCCTCCCTCCTTGACTAACTTCTTCCTCCCTCCTCCCTCCCTCCTTGACACTAACATCTCCCTCCCTCCCTCCCTCCTCCCTCCTCCTTGACTAACATCTTCCTCCCTCCTCCCTCCCTCCTTGACACTAACATCTCCCTCCCTCCCTCCCTCCCTCCTCCCTCCCTCCTTGACTAACATCTTCCTCCCTCCTCCCTCCCTCCTTGACACTAACATCTCCCTGCCTCCTTGACTAACATCTTCCTCCCTCCTCCCTCCCTCCTTGACACTAACATCTCCCTCCCTCCTTGACTAACATCTTCCTCCCTCCTCCCTCCCTCCTTGACACTAACATCTCCCTCCCTTCCTACCTCCTCCCTCCCTCCTTGACACTAACATCTCCCTCCCTCCCTCCCTCCATGACACTAACATCTCTCTGTCCCTCCCTCCTCCCTCCCTCCCTCCCTCCTTGACACTAACATATCCCTCCCTCTCCCTCCCTCCATGACACTAACATCTCTCTGTCCCTCCCTCCTCCCTCCCTCCCTCCTTGACACTAACATCTCTCTGTCCCTCCCTCCTCCCTCCCTCCCTCCTTGACACTAAAATCTCCCTCCCTTCCTCCCTCCTCCCTCCCTCCTTGACACTAACATCTCCCTCCCTCCCTCCCTCCCTCCTGCCTCCCTCCTTGACTAACATCTTCCTCCCTCCCTCCCTCCCTCCTTGACACTAACATCTCCCTCCCTCCCTCCCTCCTCCCTCCCTCCTTGACACTAACATCTCCCTCCCTCTCCCTCCCTCCTCCCTCCCTCCATGACACTAACATCTCTCTGTCCCTCCCTCCTCCCTCCCTCCCTCCTGACACTAACATATCCCTCCCTCTCCCTCCCTCCCTCCCTCCCTCCCTCCTTGACTAACATCTTCCTCCCTCCTCCCTCCCTCCTTGACTAACATCTCCCTCCCTCCCTCCTCCCTCCCTCCTTGACACTAACATCTCCCTCCCTCCCTCCTCCCTCCCTCCTTGACTAACATCTTCCTCCCTCCTTGACACTAACATCTCCCTCCCTCCCTCCCTCCCTCCCTCCCTCCCTCCCTCCCTCCTTGACACTAACATCTTCCTCCCTCCTGCCTCCCTCCTTGACTAACATCTTCCTCCCTCCATGACACTAACATCTCTCTGTCCCTTCCTCCTCCCTCCCTCCTTGACACTAACATCTCACTCCCTCTCCCTCCCTCCTCCCTCCCTCCATGACACTAACATCTCTCTGTCCCTCCCTCCTCCCTCCCTCCCTCCCTCCTTGACGCTAACATCTCACTCCCTCTCCCTCCCTCCTCCCTCCCTAATTGACACTAACAACTCTCTGTCCCTCCTTCCCTCTCACTATACCCTTTCAGATAATAATAGTAACTTGTAAGTTGGGGATGACACAAAATTAATACATCAAGTTCCATGTACATTTCTCTCTAACATCAAACTTGTTTTGGATGTATTATTTCAGGAAACATGAAAGTTGTAAATGTTTCAGAGAGATGCATGTTTTATTGAAAAGGTTTTATGTGGAGCAGGGAGGGAGAAGAGAGAGATGAGGGGATGGAGGTGGGGGTCATTAAGCAACATCACTCCTCTGAGCCCGTGGCCCAACCGAACAAGCTGACTGGATCTGTATCTGTGTGGGGACATTGTTAAATAACTACATCAGTGTAAAGCCATTAGTAGTAGGTATTCAGGGAGGCCTATTCATTTCATCTTTTAAGAAGTGTGTCTGTCTGTCAGGGTGGGTGAGGGGAGGGGAGAGCAGAGGAGAGCAACACATGATCCAGCCACTACAGCAGGGCCAGCGGGACTCTGTAATGGGCCTGAGATTATTCAGGGATGATTAAATTACATTAGTAAGAGAGCAGTCACTCTGTGCGTCCCAAATGCAACCCTATTCCACTATGGGCCCTAGTCAAAACTAGTGCACTATATAGGGAATAGGGTGCCATTTGGGACACATCCTCTGTGTGGTTGCACCTGTCAGACCTGGGCAGACCTGGACCGAGGCTCTGACTACAAACTCCTTATTCCTCCAGGTAAGAGAAGATGCACCAATCAGAGTGAGAGGTCACTAAATGAGCGTTTCACACCGAGTCTGGGGAACTCAGTTCACCCTGTTCCAAAACATCACACAGCATCATATCACCAGGTTTAGGAGGGCTGACAAGGAGTTAGTGTATCTGCTTGTTTTAAGTGTGAGACTGTGTAGAGGTTCAGACATACTCTCTCTCTCCAATATTAAGCTAATCTTTTTAAACTGAAGAGATGTTTTGATTACTAACAGGGAAATGTCTATTGTGTGATTTACGTAAGCTTTGAGGAGACGCATCAGATTGAGAGACAATCCTTAGACAATAGACAATGTTATAAATAAGCAGAGCAAACAACGCAACCAATGGCCATGGTGAACAGTGGGTATCTTAAAGGGATAGGATGATGACTAACTTTGAGGTGTATAAACGCAACATGGAACAATTTCAAATATTTCAATTCATATGAGGAAACCAGTCAATTTAAATCAATTCATTAGGCCCTAATCTATGGATTTCACATGACGGGGAATACAGATATACATCTGTTGGTCACAGATACCTTAAAAAATAAGGTAGTGGCATGGATCATAAAACCAGTCAGTATCTGCTGTGACCACCACTTGCCTCATGCAGACTCATCTCCTTCTCATAGAGTTGATCAGGATGTTGATTGTGGCCTGTGGAATGTTGTCCCACTCCTCTTCAATGGCTGTGTGAAGTTGCTGGATATTGGTGGGAACTGGAACACACTGTCGTACACATCGTTTCAGAGCATCCCAATTATGCTCATTGGGTGACATGTCTGGTGAGTATGAAGGCCGTTGAAGAACTGGGACATTTTCAGCTTCCAGGAATTGTGTACAGATCCTTGTGACATGGGGCCGTGCATTATCATGCTGAAACATGAGGTGATGGTGGCGGATGAATGGCATGACAAATCAAATCAAATTGTATTTGTCACATGCGCCGAATACAACGTGTAGACCTTACAGTGAAATGCTTACTACAAGCTCTTAACCAACAATACAGTTTAAAAAATACAACAGTTGTAGACCTTACAGTGAAATGCTTACTACAAGCTCTTAACCAACAATACAGTTTAAAAAATACAACAGTTGTAGACCTTACAGTGAAATGCTTACTACAAGCTCTTAACCAACAATACAGTTTAAAAAATACAACAGTTGTAGACCTTACAGTGAAATGCTTACTAACAAGCCCTTAACCAACAATACAACAGGTGTAGACCTTACAGTGAAATGCTTACTAACAAGCCCTTAACCAACAATACAACAGGTGTAGACCTTACAGTGAAATGCTTACTAACAAGCCCTTAACCAACAATACAACAGGTGTAGACCTTACAGTGAAATGCTTACTAACAAGTCCTTAACCAACAATACAACAGGTGTAGACCTTACAGTGAAATGCTTACTAACAAGCCCTTAACCAACAATACAACAGGTGTAGACCTTAGAGTGAAATGCTTACTAACAAGCCCTTAACCAACAATACAACAGGAGTAGACCTTACAGTGAAATGCTTACTAACAAGACCTTAACCAACAATACAACAGGTGTAGACCTTACAGTGAAATGCTTACTAACAAGCCCTTAACCAACAATACAACAGGTGTAGACCTTACAGTGAAATGCTTACTAACAAGCCCTTAACCAACAATACAACAGGTGTAGACCTTACAGTGAAATGCTTACTAACAAGCCCTTAACCAACAATACAACAGGTGTAGACCTTACAGTGAAATGCTTACTAACAAGCCCTAACCAACAATACAACAGGTGTAGACCTTACAGTGAAATGCTTACTAACAAGCCCTTAACCAACAATACAACAGGTGTAGACCTTACAGTGAAATGCTTACTTACAAGCCCTAACCAACAATACAACAGGTGTAGACCTTACAGTGAAATGCTTACTAACAAGCCCTTAACCAACAATACAACAGGTGTAGACCTTACAGTGAAATGCTTACTAACAAGCCCTTAACCAACAATACAACAGGTGTAGACCTTACAGTGAAATGCTTACTTACAAGCCCTAACCAACAATACAACAGGTGTAGACCTTACAGTGAAATGCTTACTAACAAGCCCTTAACCAACAATACAACAGGTGTAGACCTTACAGTGAAATGCTTACTGACAAGCCCTTAACCAACAATACAACAGGTGTAGACCTTACAGTGAAATGCTTACTGACAAGCCCTTAACCAACAATGCAGAGTAACCAATTTTCTCCCAATTTCGATCTTGTCTCATCGCTGCAACTCCCCAACAGGAGATGAGAAGGTGGAGTCATGCGTCCTCTGAGACATGACCCACCTAACCTCGCTCCTTAACACCCGCCAGCTTAACCCGGAAGCCAGCCAAACCAATGTGTCGGAGGACTGGCGACCGGGGTCAACCTGCAGGCACCCGGCCCGCCACAAGGAGTTGCTAGGGCGCGCCCACACAACGCCATACCCGCTGTCTGCCATCTGCCCGGTACAGTTGAAACCTGGATTCATCCGTGAAGAGCACACTTCTCCAGTGTGTCACTGGCCATCGAAGTTGAGCATTTGCCCACTGAAGTCAGTTATGACGCTGAACTGCAGTCAGGTCAAGACGACGAGCACACAGATGATCTTCCCTGAGATGGTTTCTGACAGTTTGTGTAGAAATTCTTCAGTTGTGCAAACCCACAGTTTCATCAGCTGTCCGGGTGGCTGGTGTCAGACGATCCAGCAGGAGAAGACGTTGGATGTGGAGGTCCTGGGCTGGCTTGGTTTGCGATTGTGTGGCTGGTTGGACGTACTGCCAAATTCTCTAAAATTACCTTGGAGGTGGCTTATGGTAGAGAAATGAACATTAACATTTAATGTGTGTTAATACTAACCTGTATATTTAATGTCAATACTAACCTGTATATTTAATCTCAATAATGACCTGTATATTTAACCTCAACACTTATCCTGTATATTTAATGGCAACACAAACACTAACCTGTATCTACAGTGCATTCGGAAAGTATTCAGACCCAAATTGTTTTCCCCACCCCATCAATCAACACACAATAACCCATGATGGCGAAGCAAAAAAAGTTTAAATTTAAAAAAAATAAAAAATAAATAAAATGAAATATCACATTTACATAAGTATTCAGACCCTTTATTCAGCACTTTGTTGAAGCACCTTTGGCAGCGATTACAGCCTTAAGTCTTCTTGGGTATGACGCTACAAGCTTGGCACACCTGTATTTGGGGAGTTTCTACCATTCCTCTCTGCAGAAGCCACTCCTGCGTTGTCTTGGCTGTGTGCTTATGGTCCTGTTGGAAGGTGACCCTTCGCCCAAGTCTGAGGTCCTAAGCGCTCTGGTGCAGGTTATAGAGGTATATATATATATATAGAGGTCCCCCTCTATATAGCCTCTTTATTGTTATGTCATTTTGTTGTGTAACTTTTTTATTTTATTTTTTACTTTAGGTTATTTAGTAAATATTTTCTTAAACTCTGCTTGTTGAACTGCGTTGTTGGTTAAGGGCTTGTAAGTAAGGTCTACACCTATATTCGTCACATGTGACAAATACAATTTGATTTGAATGACTAGTCTCCTAGTCCCTGCCTCTGAAAAACATCCCCACAGTATGACGCTGCCACCACCATGCTTCACCGTAGGGATGGTGCCAGGTTTCCTCCAGACGTGACGCTTGGCATTCAGGCCAAAGAGTTCAATCTTGGTTTCATCAGACCAGATAATCTTGTTTCTCATGGTCTGAGAGTCTTTAGGTGCCTTTTGGCAAACTCCAAGTGGGCTTTCATGTGCCTTTTACTGAGGAGTGGCTTCCGTCTGGCTTCTCTACCATAAAGGTCTGATTGGTGAAGTGCTGCAGAGATGGTTGTTCTTCTGGAAGGTTCTCAAATCTGCACAGAGGAACTCTGTAGACTGGTAAAGCAGGAATGGTTGACCTGACCTACGGCACTTTAGTGATTATGTTTCCCTATTCCCTACTGTAAAAAAAAACTAGTGTTACAACATCTCAACTAGTGTTACAACATCTCAACTAGTGTTACAACATCTCAACTAGTGTTACAACATCTCAACTAGTGTTACAACATCTCAACTAGTGATACAACATCTCAACTAGTGATACAACATCTCAACTAGTGTTACAACATCTCAACTAGTGATACAACATCTCAACTTGTGTTACAACATCCATCTCAACTTGTGTTACAACATCCATCTCAACTAGTGTTACAACATCCATCTCAACTAGTGTTACAACATCTCAACTAGTGTTACAACATCTCAACTAGTGTTGCAACATCTCAACTAGTGTTACAACATCTCAACTAGTGTTACAACATCTCAACTAGAGTTACAACATCCATCTCAACTAGTGTTACAACATCCATCTCAACTAGCGTTACAACATCTCAACTAGTGTTACAACATCTCAACTAGCGTTACAACATCTCAACTAGTTACAACATCTCAACTAGTGTTACAACATCCATCTCAACTAGTGTTACAACATCCATCTCAACTAGCGTTACAACATCCATCTCAACTAGCGTTACAACATCTCAACTAGTGTTACAACATCCATCTCAACTAGTGTTACAACATCCATCTCAACTAGTGTTACAACATCTCAACTAGTGTTACAACATCCATCTCAACTAGTGTTACAACATCTCAACTAGTGTTACAACATCCATCTCAACTAGTGTTACAACATCTCAACTAGTGTTACAACATCTCAACTAGTGTTGCAACATCTCAACTAGTGTTACAACATCTCAACTAGTGTTACAACATCTCAACTAGTGTTACAACATCCATCTCAACTAGCGTTACAACACCTCAACTAGTGTTACAACATCTCAACTAGTGTTGCAACATCTCAACTAGTGTTACAACATCTCAACTAGTGTTGCAACATCTCAACTAGTGATATATGATGATATAAAGAATGATAGTAAATAATATATGATATATGATGAAATAAAGAATGATAGTATATAATATGTGATATATGATGATATAAAGAATGATAGTAAATAATATATGATATATGATGAAATAAAGAATGATAGTATATAATATGTGATATATGATGATATAAAGAATGATAGTAAATAATATATGATATATGATGAAATAAAGAATGATAGTATATAATATGTGATATATGATGATATAAAGAATGATAGTAAATAATATATGATGAAATAAAGAATGATAGTATATAATATGTGATATATGATGATATAAAGAATGATAGTAAATAATATATGATATATGATGAAATAAAGAATGATAGTATATAATATATAAAGTTGAGAAGACTTAACTTCTTGGAGTAACCCTGGATTGTAAACTGTAATGGTCAAAACATATTGATATAACAGTAGCTAAGATGGGGAGAAGTCTGTCCATAATAAAGTGCTGCTCTGCCTTCTTAACAACACTATCAACAAGGCAGGTCTTACAGGCTCTAGTTTTGTCTCACCTGGACTACTGTTCAGTCATGTGGTCAGGTGCCACAAAGAGGGACTTTTACAACTGGCCCAGAACAGGGCAGTACGTCTGGCCCTTACATGTACACAGAGAGCTAACATTAATAATATGCATATAAATCTCTTCTGGCTCAAAGTAGAGGAGAGATTGACTTCATCACTACTTGTTTTTGTAAGAAGTGTTGACATGTTGAAAGCACCGAGGTGTCTGTTTAAAATACTAGCACACAGCTCAGACACCCATGCATACCCCACAAGACATGTCACCAGAGGTCTCTTCACAGTCCCCAAGTCCAGAACAGACTATGGGAGGAACACAGTACTACATAGAACCATGACTACATGGAACTCTATTTCACATCAAGTAACTGATGCAAGCAGTAGAATCAGACTTCAAAAACAGATAAAAATACATCTTATGGAACAGCAGGGACTGTGAAGAGACACACAGACACACGCTTACACATATACATGATAAGACACACATTCTACACACACTATTGTATTGTAAATAAGTGATAATGGACTAGTGGCCTGAGGGTTATGATTTTAAACATGTAATATTGTAAACTGTATATAACTGCCTTAATGTTGCTGGATCCCAGGAAGAGTAGCTGCTGCCATGGCAGGAACTAATGGGGATCCTTAATAAACCCCAGGAAGAGTAGTTGCTGCCTTGGCAGGAACTAATGGGGACCCATAATAAACCCCAGGAAGAGTAGCTGCTGCCTTGGCAGGAACTAATGGGGATCCATGATAAACCCCAGGAAGAGTAGCTGCTGCCTTGGCAGGAACTAATGGGGACCCATAATAAACCCCAGGAAGTGTATCTGCTGCCTTGGCAGGGACTAATGGGGACCCATAATAAATATAAATACAAATACAATCAAGGAACATGAAGGGAAAACCAGCCACGTGGCAGATACCAACGTCTTTCTCCCAGACAAGATAAACACCTTCTTCGCTCGCTTTGAGGATAACAAAGTTCAGAGGACTGTGAGCTCTCGTTCTCAGTGACCATTCAGAGGACTGTGAGCTCTCGTTCTCTGTGACCATTCAGAGGACTGTGAGCTCTCGTTCTCCGTGGCCGTTCAGAGGACTGTGAGCTCTCGTTCTCCGTGGCCGTTCAGAGGACAGTGAGCTCTCGTTCTCTGTGACCGTTCAGAGGACTGTGAGCTCTCGTTCTCCGTGGCTGACGTAAGTAAAACCATCGCAGCAGCCCTAGACACATTCTCATGCGCAGACAAGCTGACTGGAGTGTTTACGGACATATTTAAACTCTCCCTGTCTCAGTCTGCTGTCCCCCACTTGTTTCAAGATGTCCACCATTGTTTCTGTACCCAAGAAAGTGAATGTAACTGAACTAAATGACTATCGCCCCGTATCACTCACTTCTGTCATCATGAAGTGCTTTGAGAGACTAGTCAAGGATCATATTACCTCCACCTTACGTGTCACCCTAGACCGGCTGCAATTCGCATACCACCCCAATAGATCTACGGATGATGCAATCACCATCGCATTGCACACTTCCCTATCCCATCTGGACAAGAGGAATACCTATGTAAGAATGCTGTTTATTGACTATAGCTCAGCATTCAACACCATAGTACCATCCAAGCTCATCATTAAGCTCGAGGCCCCGGGTCTGAACCATGCACTGTGCATTTGGGTCCTGGACTTCCTGACGGGCCGCCCCCAGGTGGTGAAGTTAGGCATCAACACCTCCTGTACTCCCTGTTCACCCATGACTGCGTGGCCACGCACACCTCCAATTCAATCATCAAGTTTGCAGACGACATAACAGAGGTAGGCTTGATTACCAACAATGACGATGTGAGGGCCCTGGCGGAGTGGTGTCAGAAAAATAACCTCTCCCTCAATGTCAACAAAACGAAGAAGCTGAATGTTGACTTAAGGAGACAGCAGAGGGAGGACGTCCCCATCCACATTGACGAGGCTGCAGTGGAAAAGGTGAAAAAGCTCCAAGTTCCTCGGCGTACAGATCAATGACAATCTGAAATGGTTCACCCACGCAGACAGTGTGGTGAAGAAGGCGCAACAGAGCCTCTTCAACCTCAGGAGGCTGTAGAATGTATATAGTATAGTATTGAATGTATGTATATAGTATAATATAGCATAGTATTATACTATATAGTATTGGGCTGGTAGGGTTAAGGGAAAATAATAATAAAGAAAAATATATGACAAAATATGTAATCAGTTATTTTGATCATCCTAATATTTCTATATGTCTCAATTCCATTATTTTACTTTTAGATATTTGTGTATTGTTGTGTTTTCCTAGATATTACTGCACTGTTGGAGCTAGGAACACAAGCATTTCCTATTGTTAGATATTACTGCACTGTTGGAGCTAGGAACACAAGCATTTCCTATTGTTAGATATTACTGCACTGTTGGAGCTAGGAACACAAGCATTTCCTATTGTTAGATATTACTGCACTGTTGGAGCTAGGAACACAAGCATTTCCTATTGTTAGATATTACTGCACTGTTGGAGCTAGGAACACAAGCATTTCCTATTGTTAGATATTACTGCACTGTTGGAGCTAGAAACACAAGCATTTCCTATTGTTAGATATTACTGCACTGTTGGAGCTAGGAACACAAGCGTTTCCTATTGTTAGATATTACTGCACTGTTGGAGCTAGGAACACAAGCATTTTCCTATTGTTAGATATTACTGCACTGTTGGAGCTAGGAACACAAGCATTTCCTATTGTTAGATATTACTGCACTGTTGGAGCTAGGAACACAAGCATTTTCCTATTGTTAGATATTACTGCACTGTTGGAGCTAGGAACACAAGCGTTTCCTATTGTTAGATATTACTGCACTGTTGGAGCTAGGAACACAAGCATTTTCCTATTGTTAGATATTACTGCACTGTTGGAGCTAGGAACACAAGCATTTCCTATTGTTAGATATTACTGCACTGTTGGAGCTAGGAACACAAGCGTTTCCTATTGTTAGATATTACTGCACTGTTGGAGCTAGGAACACAAGCATTTTCCTATTGTTAGATATTACTGCACTGTTGGAGCTAGGAACACAAGCATTTCGCTACACTCAATAACATCTGCTAAATATGTGTATGTGACCAATAACATTTTAATTTATTTTAACCATCTACCAATAGATGTCGGTCTTTGTGAGGCATTGAAAACCTCCCTCACTGCTAGACTGAGGGGCCATTCAGATAATACTATGTGTGGGGTACAGAGATGAGATAGTAATTCAAATATCATGTTAAACACTATTATTTCATGCCTTGTTAAGCACATTTTTACCATAACAAAGTGGTTGAATATTTATTGACTGAAGACATTTCAACTTTTCATAATTCATATGAATATAATTCCACTTTGACATGATGGTGTATTGTATTTAGACCAGTGACAAACAATCTGAATTTAATAAATTTTAGAATAAGGCTGTAACACAACAAAATGAAATGAAAAAGTCAAGAGGTTGTGAAAAAGTCAAGAGGTTGTGAATACTTTCTGAAGGCCCTGTAGTTGGTTGATTCATATACCGTATAGTATATATATATATATATATATATATATATATATATATATATATATATATATATATATATACCGTATAGAATAGTATAGTATAGTATATATATATATACCGTATAGTATAGTATATATATATATATACACCGTATAGTATAGTATAGTATATATATATATATACTGTATAGTATAGTATAGTATATATATATATATATATATATATATATATACCGTATATTATAGTATAGTATATATATATATATACCGTATAGTATAGTATATATATATATATACACCGTATATTATAGTATAGTATATATATATACTGTATAGTATAGTATAGTATATATATATATATACCGTATATTATAGTATAGTATATATATACCGTATAGTATAGTATATATATATATATATATATATACACACCGTATATTATAGTATAGTATATATATATATACCGTATAGTATAGTATAGTATAGTATATATATATATATACCGTATATTATAGTATAGTATATATATATATATACCGTATAGTATAGTATAGTATAGTATATATATATATATATATATATATATATATATATATACACCGTATAGTTACTGTATATAAATACTATTGTTTTCTCTATTTTCTGTATTATATAAAGAAAATAGAGAAAAACTAAAATTGTCAAGAAACAAAAATCTCACTGCAATTATTAAGACAAGTAGTTCTTGTAGTATTTCACAAGATAAACTGTTATGTGTAGCAGAGGCCGTGTAGTTTGTATGTGGTTTCTGGTTTCTATGGGAACTCATTGGTGGGTTTCCTGTCAAATCTGTGTGTGTGTGTGTGTGTGTGTGTGTGAGTGTGTGTGTGTGTGAGTGTGTGTGTGTGTGTGTGTGTGTGTGTGAGTGTGTGTGTGTGTGTGTGAGTGTGTGTGTGTGAGTGTGTGTGTGTGAGTGTTTGTGTGTGTGTGTGTGTGTGTGCTCTGACATAAGAACCAACCATAGGAGGAATAAAAACAGCAGGTGTTTCTCAAGCTGCCTTTACTATATATACATCCAAAGGTGCTATTGACATGACATTTTCACCAGATGTTGGTAACAACCCAAGTACATACAAAGAAACCAAAACAAATAAGTTCAGAAATTAAGTTATGTGTAATAATGTGAAATGACACAGGGAAAAAGTATTGAACACACTTACTGATATTTATTTAATACTTTGTACAAAAGCCTTTGTTGGTAATGACAGCTTCAAGACGCCTCCTGTATGGAGAAACTAGTCGCATGCATTGCTCTGGTGTGATTTTGGCCCATTCTTCCACACAAACAGTCTTCAAATCTTGAAGGTTCCGTGGGCCTCTTCTATGAATCTTGATCTTCAGTTCTTTCCATAGATTTTCAATGGGATTTAAGTCAGGTGATTGGCTGGGCCATTCTAGCTGCTTTATTTTCTTTCTTTGAAACCAATTGAGAGTTTCCTTGGCTGTGTGTTTGGGATCATTGTCTTGCTGAAATGTCCACCCTCGTTTCATCTTCATCATCCTGGTAGATGGCAGCAGATTTTTGTCAAGAATGTCTCGGTAAATTTGCCCATTCATCCTTCCTTCAATTATGTGAAGTTTGCCAGTACCATTTGCTGAAAAGCAGCCCCACACCATGATGTTCCCACCTCCAAACCTCACTGTTGGTATGGTGTTTTTAGGGTGATGTGCAGTGCCATTTCTCCTCCAAACATGGTGTGTATTATGACATCCAAACAGTTCAATTTTGCTCTCATCTGACTACACTATATTCTCCCAGTATTTCACTTGGCTTTTCCAAATGTTGTGCAGCAAACTTTAAACGAGCTTCAACATGCTTTTTTTTCAGCAATGGAATCTTGCGTGGTGAGCGTGCATACAGGTCATGGCGGTGGAGTGCATTACTTACTGGTTTCTTTGAGACAACAGTACCTGCTAATTGCAGGTCTTTTTGAAGCTCTCCACAAGTGGTCCTTGGCTCTTGGACAACTCTTCTGATTATTCTTTTCACTTCTCTGTCAGAAATCTTGCGAGGAGCACCTGGTCGAGGCAAATTTATGGTGAAATGATTGTCTTTCCACTTCCGTATTATGGCCCCAACAGTGCTCACTGGAACATTCAGAAGCTTAGAAATGCGCCTATAACCAATGCCATTATTATGTTTTGCAACAATTAGGTTGCGAAGGTCTTGATACAGCTCTTTGCTTTTACTCATCATGAGATGTGTCTTGTGTGACACCTTGGCAATGAGACCTTTTTGTAGGCCATCAGTTGGGACTGAACCAGCTGATATTAATTTGCACTGACAGGGGGTTGGATTGCTTTTTAATTACTGATAGTTTTCAGCTGTTGTCTTGGCTTTCCATGCCTTTTTGCACCTCCCTTTCTTCATGTGTTCAATACTTTTTCCCTGTGTCATTTCACATTATCTCACATAACTTAATTTCTGAACTTATTTGTTTTGGATTACTTGGGTTGTTACCAACATCTGGTGAAAATTTCATGTCAATAGCACCTTTGGAAATATATTTACTGAGAAAAATGGTGACGTGTTCAATACTTATTTCACCCGCTGTATATACCTGTATACCTGTATATACCTGTATATACCTGTATACCTGTATATATGTATACCTGTATATACCTGTATACCTGTATATATGTATACCTGTATATACCTGTATACCTGTATATATGTATACCTGTATATACCTGTATATACCTGTATACCTGTATATACCTGTATACCTGTATATATGTATACCTGTATATACCTGTATATATGTATACCTGTATATAGCTGTATACCTGTATATACCTGTATGCCTGTATATATGTATACCTGTATATACCTGTATACCTGTATATATGTATACCTGTATATACCTGTATACCTGTATATACCTGTATACCTGTATATATGTATACCTGTATATACCTGTATACCTGTATATATGTATACCTGTATATACCTGTATACCTGTATATATGTATACCTGTATATACCTGTATACCTGTATATATGTATACCTGTATATACCTGTATACCTGTATATACCTGTATACCTGTATATACCTGTATACCTGTATATATGTATACCTGTATATACCTGTATACCTGTATATACCTGTATACCTGTATATACCTGTATACCTGTATATATGTATACCTGTATATACCTGTATATATGTATACCTGTATATACCTGTATACCTGTATATACCTGTATACCTGTATATATGTATACCTGTATATATCTGTATACCTGTATATACCTGTATACCTGTATATATGTATACCTGTATATACCTGTATCCCTGTATATATGTATACCTGTATATACCTGTATACCTGTATATATGTATACCTGTATATACCTGTATACCTGTATATATGTATAACAGAATTGATGTTGTGTTTTAAGTGTTATGTTTATGCCACTTCCTTGACCCAACAACTGGTGGGTTTTTGGAAGATACTTTATGCAACATTTTGTCAGGCTATGACACGTCTTCGACCATAACTATGAAGCTCTGCTACGCAAAACCAATCATATAGCAAACAACTGGTGGGGTTTTTGGAGGGGAAAAAATACTAGGTATTGTTGCTCGTGACACGTTTTCAACCTAAGTAAACGCAGCAGGAAAACACTGTCAATATCACGTAATTGTTGCTGTCGTCAGATGACTATATTGTATACAGTCGATGTATATGTAATTGTAACATAAGTTGCATGGTTTAGGCTAAAGGTATTTGGAGCGACATCTCATTTTGGAGAATTTAGGGAACATGTCATGAAACTTAAAATGACTTATCGCTATAATCTCTTAGATACAGGAGATGATTGGAGACTAAACACATCTTAGCTTTGAGTCTGACCCTGCTTCACAGATTTACATTAAACTGGATGAAACACATTACCAGCCCAAGTAATCACAGTGTGATATCCTGGCGTAATTCCCTAATGGAACCCTATTCCCTATGTAGTGAACTACTTTTGACCAGGGCCGTAGTGCTACATAGGGACTAGGGTGCCATTTGGGACAAAGCTCTGATCTGCTATACCATATGCCTGAAATGTTGACATATTTTTGGGGCATTAATTAGGATAGAAGGGTGTTGTGAGATGCTTACTGATGATTCTAACAATATTGTAAAGATTTTTTGAGATGTTATGTTTTTGTAAACATAAAGTAAATTGGAAATCAAACTACAACAGATGATTTGACGGCTTATAGGCACATTATGTTAAGGAATTTATTCTGAGTCATTTATTCTGGTTGCATCACTGCCTGGTACGGCAACTGCTCTGCCTCTGACCGCAAGGCACTACAGAGGGTAATACGTACTGCCCAGTACATCACTGGGGCCAAGCTTCCTGCCATCCAGGACCTCTATTCCAGGTGGTGTCAGAAGAAGGCCCTAAAAATTGACAAAGACTCCAGCCAGCCCAGTCATAGACTGTTCTCTCTGCAACTGCAAGGCAAGCGGTACCGGAGCGCCAAGTCTAGAAAGGCTTCCTAACAGTTTCTACCCCTAAGACATAAGACTCCTGAACAGTTAATCAAATGGCTACCCGGACTAATGGCTACCCCCCTCATAACCCCTCAAAGGGCCACCAGACCCCTCTTTTTACGCTGCTGCTTTTATTTTATTTTTAATTAACTAGTCAGTTAAGAACACATTCTTATTCACAATGCTGGCCTACATACAGCCCCTGGAAAAACATCCCCTTGTCGGCTCGGGTATTCGAACCAGCAACCTTTCAGTTACTGGCCCAACGCTATAACCGCTAGGCTACCTGCCACCCCTGCTACTCTCTGTTTATTATCTATGCATAGTCACATTAACTCTACCTACATGTACATATCACCTCAATTAGCCCGACTAACTGGTGTCCCCTCACATTGACTCTGTACTGGTACCCCTGTATATAGCCTCCTCACATTGACTCTGTACTGGTACTTCCTGTATATAGCCTCCTCACATTGACTCTGTACTGGTACTTCCTGTATATAGCCTCCTCACATTGACTCTGTACTGGTACCCCTGTATATAGCCTCCTCACATTGACTCTGTACTGGTACTTCCTGTATATAGCCTCCTCACATTGACTCTGTACTGGTACTTCCTGTATATAGCCTCCTCACATTGACTCTGTACTGGTACCCCTGTATATAGCCTCCTCACATTGACTCTGTACTGGTACCCCTGTATATAGCCTCCTCACATTGATTCTGTACTGGTACCCCTGTATATAGCCTCCTCACATTGACTCTGTACTGGTACCCCTGTATATAGCCTCCTCACATTGACTCTGTACTGGTACGTCCTGTATATAGCCTCCTCACATTGATTCTGTACTGGTACCCCTGTATATATCCTCCTCACATTGACTCTGTACTGGTACTTCCTGTATATAGCCTCCTCACATTGACTCTGTACTGGTACTTCCTGTATATAGCCTCCTCACATTGACACTGTACTGGTACCCCTGTATATATCCTCCTCACATTGACTCTGTACTGGTACTTCCTGTATATATCCTCCTCACATTGACTCTGTACTGGTACTTCCTCTATATAGCCTCCTCACATTGACTCTGTACTGGTACCCCTGTATATAGCCTATTCACATTGACTCTGTACTGGTACTTCCTCTATATAGCCTCCTCACATTGACTCTGTACTGGTACTTCCTGTATATAGCCTCCTCACATTGACTCTGTACTGGTAACCCTGTACATAGCCTCCTCACATTGACTCTGTACTGGTACTTCCTGTATATAGCCTCCTCACATTGACTCTGTACTGGTACTTCCTGTATATAGCCTCCTCACATTGACTCTGTACTGGTACTTCCTGTATATATCCTCGCTACAGTTATTTTACTGCTGCTGTTTTATTTATTGATGACCTAAGACCTAAACGTAGTGTTCAACAACACTCTGAGAGAGAGAGAGAGAGAGAGAGAGAGAGAGAGAGAGAGAGAGAGAGAGAGAGAGAGAGAGAGAGAGAGAGAGAGAGAGAGAGAGAGAGTTGACACCAATTACCCACCTGTTGATGTGTGCAGACAGATGGTAGAGAAACCCAAAAACCCACTTCTTCAATAGCACTACTGTGGGTCACAAATGGCACCCTATTTCCAATGTAGTGCTCTACGTTTGACCAGAGTCCATAGGGAATAGAGTGCCATTTGGAACTTATGCCTACGTATATTAGTGAGGATCAATTTCCAAGACAGCAACAGCAGAGAGAGAAGTTAAAGGACAGTATCGTCATCATACTCCTCCTTTTCAAATGTCCAAAAAGTCCAATGTAAAAAATGAAGGACATAAAACTATTCAAGCCTAGATTGCATCCAAGAACTGATATAAAAAGTTCTGCTCTGTACTGCGCCCTGTACTGCGCCCTGTGCTGCGCCCTGTGCTGCGCCCTGTGCTGCGCCCTGTGCTGCGCCCTGTGCTGCACCCTGTGCTGCACCCTGTGCTGCACCCTGTGCTGCACCCTGTACTGCACCCTGTGCTGCACCCGTGGCGGAAATCTTTCTAGTTTCATTAACTCATCTTGTTTAAACTTCTTCCACTGTATCAGATGTTCTTAAACCTGTATGTCTGTCTCTCTCTCTGTCGGTCTCTGTATCTCTGTATGGCTGTCTGTCTCTCTGTATGTCTCTGTATGTCTCTCTGTCTGTCTTTCTCTCGGTCTTTCTCTCTGTCTGTCTTTGTATGTGTGTGTCTGTCTCTCTCTGACTGTAACTGTCTCTGTATGTCTGTCTCTTTATGTCTCTCTGTCTGCCCCTCTGTCTGTGTGTGGCTGTCTCTCTCTGACTGTAACTGTCTCTGTATGTCTCTGTCTGTCTGTTTGTCTTTTCAGTAAATATCTGTCACCATCTCCTCCCGTTGAGATGTTCAATCAAGGGACAGGGGACAGGGGACAGACAGGGGACAGACAGGGGACAGGGGACAGACAGGGGACAGACAGATAATCTGTTCATAAAGCCCATGTTTTAGCTTGACAATGAAAGCAATGGAGCTTGCAAGAGTACAAACACATCTGGGACCAAGTTAGTAATACTTAGTTTACTTACTAACATTATCAGAGCTTATGTCAAATTACATGTATTTCAATATTCAAATTTTTGACAGAAATTGGGGATAAAATTAAAAATATGTTTGAAATAACAAATTATGATTTACATGTTGTTGTTTTATTGACTCAGTCTCAACATTTTGAAGAAGTGGCCATTCAATCCTCTTAATAAATAGACAATAGAGAATTAGAAAGATAAATCTGGATTAAATAATACATCTGGATTAAGAAATACATCTGAATTAAATAATAAAACAATGTTGTATTACAAGGCTGGCGTAATCACAGAATAAACTCAGTAAACAACAATGTTGGAGTACATGTCCAGTGAGTGATTAAAAGGGGTTAGGTAGGGATGTATATTGATGCCGGCCAAGAATGGGGGAAATGTACACTTCTCATTTAGGAGTGCAAACATGGGGGAAATGTACACTTCTAGAAGTGTGAGTACACTTGTAGCATTTAGAAGAGCAGGGGTAACTACTTTCATTCCTGGATTGTCTAAATACAGAAGGTTCTTCCTCAGTATCGCCTGCTGCTCTCTGAAAAGGTGATAGCATCAAATAAAATACATTGTTATTTGTCACATGCTTGGTAAACAACCGGTATATAATCCCAGGTTTGGCGCCGCCCTGAGTGGTCGCCTTTTAAGCAGCTCCCGTTGTCCCGTTGTTCGTGCATTAATTGTTGTTTTAGTTAGTTTTCTTTCGTCTATTTTCTTTAGTTTTATTTTTTATTTTGCTACAGTCGAACTATAACAGTTCAGGATTATGGATTTTATGGATTTTATCGCAGCTGAACGTCGACAGGAGTCGTCAACTGTTATTGTTTACAACAGAGCCCAGCTCCTGGATTTAGCCCACGCAGCGCTGCTGCTCCCCAGGGAAAAGTTTGATATTCCGGACGAATTGAAAAGACGACGCCGTGGATGCAGGGCGGGATTGAAATGTAAGGCAAAGCGGAGGAGGTTCAAGTACAAGCCGGCTATACCATCTATTATTATGGGCAATGTGAGGTGTCTACATAACAAGATGGATGAGTTGGCGGGACTTGTTCGTGGACAAAGGATTTATCGGGAAACGAGCCTAATGTGTTTTACTGAGACTTGGCTGAACGACAACATCCCCATACAGAACGTCACTATCGACGGTTTCCAGACCATCACAGCGGACAGGGATCGCGTCTCTTCCGGTAAGAGTAAGGGTGGTGGGCTGGCTTTATTAGTTAACAACAGATGGTGTCATCCGAACCATATTACTCTTAAGGAAAAGTTTTGTAGCCCGGACATTGAGCTGTTAGCCGTTAGCCTGAGACCCTACTATCTACCTAGGGAATTCACGGCGGCCATTGCTGTTATTGTTTACATCCCGCCCTCTGCTGACGCAAACGCAGCGTGTGACGTCATCCACTCTGTTATCGCGAGGTTACAGACAGCGCATCCCAGTGCTTTCTTTGCAATTTCGGGGGATTTTAACCATGCATCTCTCTCTTCAACGCTGCCCACGTTCAAACAGTTCGTGAAGTGCCCAACCAGGAATAATAAAACTCTGGACTTGTTATATGCTAATGTGAAGGATGCATACAACTCCACTGCACTCCCTCCCCTCGGTAGATCGGATCACAACCTTGTCCACCTCACCCCACTCTACAGGCCTATGGTCCAACAGCAGCCTGCAACCACCAGGACTATTAGGAGATGGTCCCCGGAGGCGAATGAGGCCCTACAGGACTGCTTTGAAACAACAGACTGGGATGTGTTCTGTGAGGCTCATGGGGAGGACATCGATGGACTCACTGACTGCATAACAGACTATATTAATTTTTGTGTAGACAACACTGTACCCACCAGGAAGGTACGCTGTTTCCCAAACAATAAACCCTGGGTCACCAGCGACCTGAAGGCCCTGCTGAATGAGAAGAAGAGGGCCTTCAAGGAGAAGGACAAGGACAAATTGAAATGCGTCCAGAGGGAGCTGAAGTTGCGGATTGCTGAGGGGAAGAGAGTGTATAAGGAGAAGATGGAGGACAAGCTGAGGCAGAGCCAGGTGAGAGAGGTGTGGAAGGGTATGAGAAATATCACTGGCTTCAAAAAGTCAAATAGTGGGCAGACGGAGGGGACCCAGGACAGAGCCAATGAGCTGAACCAATTTTTTAACAGGTTCGATACTGGCCCTGTCCACCTCCCCTCCAGCTCCCCAGACCACACACCCTCACGGCTATCCCACCCCCACTTTGCTCACAGCACCTCTGCTGAGACAATCAGTGACCCCACCTCCGCCCCTGCCTCCCCTGGACTGATCCTCAACACCCCCCTTCCCCCCACCTCCCTACCTGGGCTGGCTTTCACCACCAACCAAGTGAAGAGAGAGCTGGAGAGACTACACCAGTGGAAAGCGGCGGGCCCTGATGGCATCAGCCCAAGGGTGCTGAGGGTCTGTGCTGACCAACTGTGTGGAATACTCCAGCGTCTTTTCAACCTTAGCCTGAGCCTAGAAAGGGTCCCTGTGCTGTGGAAAACATCCTGCCTCGTCCCAGTGCCCAAGAAGGCACACCCCACTGTCCTGAATGACTTCAGACCTGTAGCGCTAACATCCCACATCATGAAGACCCTGGAAAGGTTAGTCCTCGCTCACCTCAGACCCCTGGTGTGTTCATCAATGGACCCCCTGCAGTTTGCATACCAGCGCAACATCGGGGTGGATGATGCAATCATCTACCTTCTGCAGAGGGCCTACTCTCACCTGGACAACGCAGGTTGCACTGTGAGGGTCATGTTTTTTGACTTCTCCAGTGCCTTCAATACCATTCAGCCCCTGCTACTGGGTGAGAAGATGAGGAGGATGAAAGTGGAAGCACCCTTAGTCTCCTGGGTCACGGACTACCTGACCGGTAGGCCACAATTTGTGCGACTACAGAGCTGTGTGTCAGAACGGGCAGTTAGCAACACAGGGACCCCCCAGGGTACGGTCCTGTCCCCCTTCCTGTTCACCCTCTACACCTCAGACTTCAGATATAACTCTGAAACATGCCACCTACAGAAGTTCTCGGATGACTCTGCTATTGTAGGGTGCATCAGGGGTGGGCAGGAGGAGGAGTACAGGAGCACAATCAGTGACTTTGTGTTGTGGTGTGAGCAGAACCACCTTCAGCTCAACATCAGCAAAACTAAGGAGATGGTGGTGGACTTCAGGAGAACCAAGGCACAACTGACTGCAGTCCCTATAAAGGGGATGGAGGTGGAAATGGTTGAGTCATACAAGTTCTTGGGTGTCCATATGGACAACAGACTGGAATGGGCTGGTAACACCGGGGCCCTGTACAAAAAGGGCCAGAGCCGACTCTACTTTCTGAGGAGGCTCAGGTCCTTCAACGTGTGCAGTAAACTACTGCATACCTTCTACCAGTCTGTGGTGGCCAGTGCCATCTTTTTTGCAGTGGTGTGCTGGGGAGCAAACATCAAAGCCGGTGATGCTTCTCGGGTAAATAAGCTGATCAGGAAGGCTAGCTCTGTCCTGGGGATGAGCCTTGACACTCTAGAGGAGGTGGCGGAGAGACGGATCCTGGCCAAACTGCTGGCCATCATGGACAACGTCACCCACCCTCTGCACGCTATGGTTATGACGCAGAGGAGCTCTTTCAGTCACAGACTGATCCCACCACGGTGTGCCAGAGAGCGCTACAGGAGGTCCTTCCTGCCGGCGGCTATGAGACTATATAATGCCTCACCGGGGTGCCGTGCCGTCGGCAACATAGATCTGGAACTGTTGGGGTGCTAGGACCTAGTTTAACAATTATGCATCCATCCGTGAGTAACTCTGTTCCGTCAGCACTCATCCACTCAGGACCTACTTATTCATACAGGTCTGTATATACATACCCATGTACAGTTGTTATATTATATCACATGCAATATTGTAAGTAATTATTGGACCTAGGCATTCACTCAGGAATGCATATTAGTATCCTGCCAGTTGCACCTTTTCTCATTGCTTTTAGTATATCAAATGTGCAATAAGTGCAGTTGTCTGTAATTAAACCCTGCGCACTAAGGACTGTATTTTAAGGGAATTACTATTATTACCCCAATGATATCATACACACATTTAGCTATTAAAGTATCTCTTCCTGTCATTTACCTGTACAGTTTGTGTAAACATGCAAGTATTCACTTATCTGTAAATATAACTGTATACCTAACAGTACAGCTAATTTAACCATGCAAAATTTTCACTTACCTGTTCATTTACCCAGTCTGTCTATTAAGTAAACTATTATTACCCTCGCTCATATCATACGCATTAGCTACTGAAGTATTTCTCTGCCATCAACCTGTATAGTATAGTTAACCATCCAACATCCACCAATGTATAGTGTACATATTCAGCCAACCACTCATACTATGCAATGTCCTTTTATAGCTTTTTTTTTGCACTCCAGATATCCTGTATTTCTATACTTTTTCATACTGCCGCTCTATGTATCATGTATCGTGTATCTGTCTTTTGTGTACTTTCGTTGTGGCATTTTGCACCTGCCCTGTGTTTTTGTTGTAGCTGCTTGATAATGAAATTTCCCCCCCGGGGGATCAATAAAGTACCTATCTATCTATCTATCTATCTATACAATCAGTGAAATGCTTCCCAACAATGAGTTGATAATAATAACACAAGGAATACATAATGAGTAATGATAACTTGGCTATATTCACGGGGTATCATTACTAAGTCAAAGTGCAGGGGTACGAGGTAATGGAGGTAGATATGTACATATAGGTAGGGATAGAGTCACTCTGCAACAACAGAGTCAGCTTATCGTCGTCGTGTAAAGGCCAACCACTGTCAGCTGAGACCAAGTCATAATGAGTAAATGTTTTACAAATCACACATCACAGAGGCCAGGTATGTGAAGGTTTTACTAATCAGACATCACAGAGGCCAGGTGTGTGAAGGTTTTACTAATCAGACATCACAGAGGCCAGGTATGTGAAGGTTTTACTAATCAGACATCACAGAGGTCAGGTGTGTGAAGGTTTTACTAATCAGACATCACAGAGGCCAGGTGTGTGAAGGTTTTACTAATCAGACATCACTGAGGACAGGTGTGTGAAGGTTTTACTAATCAGACATCACAGAGGACAGGTGTATGAAGGTTTTACTAATCAGACATCACTGAGGACAGGTGTGTGAAGGTTTTACTAATCAGACATCACAGAGGCCAGGTGTGTGAAGGTTTTACTAATCAGACATCACTGAGGACAGGTGTGTGAAGGTTTTACTAATCAGACATCACAGAGGACAGGTGTGTGAAGGTTTTACTAATCAGACATCACTGAGGACAGGTGTGTGAAGGTTTTACTAATCAGACATCACCGAGGACAGGTGTGTGAAGGTTTTACTAATCAGACATCACTGAGGACAGGTGTGTGAACGTTTTACTAATCAGACATCACTGAGGACAGGTGTGTGAAGGTTTTACTAATCAGACATCACAGAGGCAGGTGTGTGAAGGTTTTACTAATCAGACATCACTGAGGACAGGTGTGTGAAGGTTTTACTAATCAGACATCACTGAGGACAGGAGTGTGAACGTTTTACTAATCAGACATCACTGAGGACAGGTGTGTGAAGGTTTTACTAATCAGACATCACTGAGGACAGGTGTGTGAAGGTTTTACTAATCAGACATCACTGAGGACAGGTGTGTGAAGGTTTTAGTAATCAGACATCACTGAGGACAGGTGTGTGAACGTTTTACTAATCAGACATCACTGAGGACAGGTGTTTGAAGGTTAGACTAATCAGACATCACTGAGGACAGGTATGTCAAGGTTTTACTAATCAGACATCACAGAGGCAGGTGTGTGAAGGTTTTACTAATCAGACATCACTGAGGACAGGTGTGTGAAGGTTTTACTAATCAGACATCACTGAGGACAGGTGTGTGAAGGTTTTACTAATCAGACATCACTGAGGACAGGTGTGTGAAGGTTTTACTAATCAGACATCACTGAGGACAGGTGTGTGAAGGTTTTACTAATCAGACATCACTGAGGACAGGTGTGTGAAGGTTTTACTAATCAGACATCACTGAGAACTAGAACTATCAACAGTAGTTTGGACCAGGTCAGTATTAATGTCCTCTAGAACTATCAACAGTAGTTTGGACCAGGTCAGTATTAATGTCCTCTAGAACTATCAACAGTAGTTTGGACCAGGTCAGTATTAATGTCCTCTAGAACTATCAACAGTAGTTTGGACCACGTCAGTATTAATATCCTCTAGAACTATCAACAGTAGTTTGGACCAGGTCAGTATTAATGTCCTCTAGAACTATCAACAGTAGTTTGGACCAGGTCAGTATTAATGTCCTCTAGAACTATCAACAGCAGTTTGGACCAGGTCAGTGTTAATGTCATATGTTCCAGCCTGGGCCTTATCCTGTATACATTAGAGTTGGACGGAGGGAGCAGCTAATCACATACTGATGAATGGATGACGTACAGCGCAGTACACACTGGCGATAAGCCATTTGTATTAGTCTTCATGCGACATGCGCTGGCTCTGTTAAAAGTCAGACTAATAAATAGTCAAACATATAAATTGCAGCACTCTACACCAGGCATCACTGGAGAGCAGGGTTGAAAGAGCAGTAAATGTTCAGTAATACTGTTAGACATCTACTACCATCTGGGGAGAGAGAGGGATATGCAACGTGCTGCTTGGCAGAGAAGCAGCAGGTGGAGGGGCTGTGTTAGAGAACAAACTCCCTGAGAACAAAACCTCAAAACATGCCCTTTGCTTTGCCTGATTGCATAACCGGTTTCCATGTTACTGAACTCTAAGGCTCCCAGAGGGCTAGCTTTGACTGATTTCATAACTGTTGCATCCTTAAATATATACAGTTGAAGTCGGACGTTTACATACACCTTAACCAAATACATTTAAACTCAGTATTTTACAATTCCTGACATTTAATCCTAGTAAGAATTCCCTGTCTTAGGTCAGTTAGGATCACCACTTTATTTTAAGAATGTAAAATGTCAAAATAATAGTAGAGAGAATGATTTATTTAAGATTTTATTTTCACATTCCCAGTGGGTCAGAAGTTCACATACACTCAATTAGTATTTGGTAGCATTGCCTTTAAATTGTTTAACTTGGGTCAAACATGTCGGGTAGCCTTCCACAAGCTTCCCACAATAGGTTGGGTGAATTTTGGCCCATTCCTCCTGACAGAACTGTTGTAACTGAGTCAGGTTTTTTGTAGGCCTCCTTGCTCGCACACGCTTTTTCAGTTCTTCCCACAAATTTTCTACAGGATTGAGGTCAGAGCTTTGTGATGGCCACTCCAATACCTTGACTTTGTTGTCCTTAAGCCATTTGGCCACAACTTTGGAAGTATGCTTGGGGTCATTGTCCATTTGGAAGACCCATTTGCGACCAAGCTTTAACGTCCTGACTGATGTCTTGAAATGTTGCTTCAATATATCCACATAATTTTCCTTCCTCATGATGCCATCTATTTTGTGAAGTGCACCAGTCCCTCCTGCAGCAAAGAACACCCACAACATGATGCTGCCACCCCCGTGGTTCACGGTTGGGATGGTGTTCTTCGGCTTGCAAGGCTCCCCTTTTTTCCTCCAAACATAACGATGGTCATTATGGCCCAACAGTTCTATTTTTGTTTCATCAGACCAGAGGACATTTCTCCAAAAAGTACGATCTTTGGCATTTTTGGAGCAGTGGCTTCTTCCTTGCAGAGCGGCCTTTCAGGTTAAGTCGATATAGGACTTGTTTTACTGTGGATATAGATACTTTTGTACCTGTTTCCTCCAGCATCTTCACAAGGTCCATTGCTGTTGTTCTGGGATTGATTTGCACTTTTCGCACCAAAGTATGTTAATCTCTAGGAAACAGAACGCGTCTCCTTCCTGAGCGGCATGACGGCTGCATGGTCCCATGGTGTTTATACTTGCGTATTATTGTTTGTACAGATGATCATGGTACCTTCAGGCGTTTGGAAATTGCTCCCAAGGATGAACCAGACTTGTGGAGGTCTACAATTTATTTTCTGATGTCTTGGCTGATTTTCCCATGATGTTGAGCAAAGAGACACTGAGTTTGAAGGTAGGCCTTGAAATACATCCACAGGTACACCTCCCATTAATTCAAATTATGTCAATTAGCCTATCAGAATCTACAGAGGCCTCTCCCTAACCCTGTCAGCCCTCTACAGAGGAATCTCCCTAACCCTAACCCTGTCAGCCCTCTACAGCGGCCTCTCCCTAACCCTAAACCTGTCAGCACTCTACAGAGGCCTCACCCTAGCCCTAACCCTAACCCTGTCAGTCCTCTACAGAGGCCTCTCCCTAACCCTAACCCTGTCAGCCCTCTACAGAGGCCTCACCCTAGCCCTACCTCCTACCCTGTCAGCCCTCTACAGAGGCCTCACCCTAACCCTAACAGCCCTCTACAGAGGCCTCACCCTAGACCTACCCCCTACCCTGTCAGTCCTCTACAGAGGCCTCACCCTAACCCTAACCCTGTCAGCCCTCTACAGAGGCCTCACCCTAGCCCTACCCCCTACCCTGTCAGCCCTCTACAGAGGCCTCACCCTAACCCTAACCCTGTCAGCCCTCTACAGAGGCCTCACCCTAGCCCTACCCCCTACCCTGTCAGCCCTCTACAGAGGCCTCACCCTAACCCTAACCCTGTCAGCCCTCTACAGAGGCCTCACCCTAACCCTAATCCTAACCCTGTCAGCCCTCTACAGAGGCCTCACCCTAATCCTAACCCTGTCAGCCCTCTACAGAGGCCTCTTACTAAGTCTTTCAGCCCTCTACAAAGGCCTCTTACTGGCATATGCTGTTTCTCTGGTAGTCTAACGCCGGGTATCAGTGTACATCAGTCAGGATTACAGTATGTAAACCAGGTGCTTTCTTACTTGGGGTTTGTGGTTTTTCTGTTGTTATCAACTGTAAGATCAACTTCCTGTTTTCAATGTTACATCTGACTGGCTGTATCTGAAATGGCACCCTATTCACTCATAGTGCACTACTGTGACCAGGGACCATGGCACTCTGGTCAAAAGTAGTGCACTATATAGGGAATAGGGTACCATTTTGGACACAGTCATTGTACTATAATTATTCCTGGTTGGCTGTAGACCAGACAAATCAGGAGGTAAAGATGATCTTAACTCACCTACAGTTGCATGAGTGGGAGATACTGCATCTGGAAGTTAATATGATGACGATGAATGTTCAATAGTGAAAAACAATAAAGGATGTGTTTTCAGGTTGTTTCTCTAATCAGAGATGTGTGGACCTGTGTGTCACCAATATGAAAATATATGCACACACTACTGTAAGTTGCGTTGGATAAAATATGCTAAACGGTATAAGTGGCATACACATGTAACAATGAATTACATACAGAGCAGCGAACGCAAGGTGTGACCCACGTCACTTCAAAAAGCAGCAACAATAGTTACCATATACTACATATGAACAGAAATGAAACCTGCCAACTTTTATTTCTAAATTGCCTCGTTCAAAACGTACCTCACAGTTCAGAACCTCATTACGTGTACATTAACACTGTGCATTATACAGAACCTCATTACGTGTACATTAACACTGTGCATTATACAGAACCTCATTACGTGTACATTAACACTGTGCATTATACAGAACCTCATTACGTGTACATTAACACTGTGCATTATACAGAACCTCATTACGTGTACATTAACACTGTGCATTATACAGAACCTCATTACGTGTACATTAACACTGTGCATTATACAGAACCTCATTACGTGTACATTAACACTGTGCATTATACAGAACCTCATTACGTGTACATTAACACTGTGCATTATACAGAACCTCATTACGTGTACATTAACACTGTGCATTATACAGAACCTCATTACGTGTACATTAACACTGTGCATTATACAGAACCTCATTACGTGTACATTAACACTGTGCATTATACAGAACCTCATTACGTGTACATTAACACTGTGCATTATACAGAACCTCATTACGTGTACATTAACACTGTGCATTATACAGAACCTCATTACGTGTACATTAACACTGTGCATTATACAGAACCTCATTACGTGTACATTAACACTGTGCATTATACAGAACCTCATTACGTGTACATTAACACTGTGCATTATACAGAACCTCATTACGTGTACATTAACACTGTGCATTATACAGAACCTCATTACGTGTACATTAACACTGTGCATTATACAGAACCTCATTACGTGTACATTAACACTGTGCATTATACAGAACCTCATTACGTGTACATTAACACTGTGCATTATACAGAACCTCATTACAGTTACTGCCATCTAAGCTTTATCGCACTCTACTAGCGCTTGCTTCTCTCTCTAGACATATCATTGGTCAGATACTTGACACACTGTGTTATCATGGTTAATACAAAGTCCATTTTCTAGTGGCTGTAGAGCAGTGTTAATACCTTGTAATGTAGTGGCTGTAGAGCAGTGTTAATACCTTGTAATGTAGTGGCTGTAGAGCAGTGTTAATACCTTGTAATGTAGTGGCTGTAGAGCAGTGTTAATACCTTGTAATGTAGTGGCTGTAGAGCAGTGTTAATACCTTGTAATGTAGTGGCTGTAGAGCAGTGTTAATACCTTGTAATGTAGTGGCTGTAGAGTAGTGTTAATACCTTGTAATGTAGTGGCTGTAGAGCAGTGTTAATACCTTGTAATGTAGTGGCTGTAGAGAGGTGTTAATACCTTGTAATGTAGTGGCTGTAGAGCAGTGTTAATACCTTGTAATGTAGTGGCTGTAGAGCAGTGTTAATACCTTGTAATGTAGTGGCTGTAGAGAGGTGTTAATACCTTGTAATGTAGTGGCTGTAGAGCAGTGTTAATACCTTGTAATGTAGTGGCTGTAGAGAGGTGTTAATACCTTGTAATGTAGTGGCTGTAGAGAGGTGTTAATACCTTGTAATGTAGTGGCTGTAGAGCAGTGTTAATACCTTGTAATGTAGTGGCTGTAGAGCAGTGTTAATACTTTGTAATGTAGTGGCTGTAGAGCAGTGTTAATACCTTGTAATGTAGTGGCTGTAGAGCAGTGTTAATACCTTGTAATGTAGTGGCTGTAGAGCAGTGTTAATACCTTGTAATGTAGTGGCTGTAGAGCAGTGTTAATACCTTGTAATGTAGTGGCTGTAGAGAGGTGTTAATACCTTGTAATGTAGTGGCTGTAGAGCAGTGTTAATACCTTGTAATGTAGTGGCTGTAGAGCAGTGTTAATACCTTGTAATGTAGTGGCTGTAGAGCAGTGTTAATACCTTGTAATGTAGTGGCTGTAGAGCAGTGTTAATACCTTGTAATGTAGTGGCTGTAGAGCGGTGTTAATACCTTGTAATGTAGTGGCTGTAGAGCGGTGTTAATACCTTGTAATGTAGTGGCTGTAGAGCGGTGTTAATACCTTGTAATGTAGTGGCTGTAGAGAGGTGTTAATACCTTGTAATGTAGTGGCTGTAGAGCAGTGTTAATACCTTGTAATGTAGTGGCTGTAGAGCAGTGTTAATACCTTGTAATGTAGTGGCTGTAGAGAGGTGTTAATACCTTGTAATGTAGTGGCTGTAGAGCGGTGTTAATACCTTGTAATGTAGTGGCTGTAGAGCGGTGTTAATACCTTGTAATGTAGTGGCTGTAGAGAGGTGTTAATACCTTGTAATGTAGTGGCTGTAGAGAGGTGTTAATACCTTGTAATGTAGTGGCTGTAGAGCAGTGTTAATACCTTGTAATGTAGTGGCTGTAGAGCAGTGTTAATACTTTGTAATGTAGTGGCTGTAGAGCAGTGTTAATACCTTGTAATGTAGTGGCTGTAGAGCAGTGTTAATACCTTGTAATGTAGTGGCTGTAGAGCAGTGTTAATACCTTGTAATGTAGTGGCTGTAGAGAGGTGTTAATACCTTGTAATGTAGTGGCTGTAGAGCAGTGTTAATACCTTGTAATGTAGTGGCTGTAGAGCAGTGTTAATACCTTGTAATGTAGTGGCTGTAGAGAGGTGTTAATACCTTGTAATGTAGTGGCTGTAGAGCAGTGTTAATACCTTGTAATGTAGTGGCTGTAGAGCAGTGTTAATACCTTGTAATGTAGTGGCTGTAGAGAGGTGTTAATACCTTGTAATGTAGTGGCTGTAGAGAGGTGTTAATACCTTGTAATGTAGTGGCTGTAGAGCAGTGTTAATACCTTGTAATGTAGTGGCTGTAGAGCAGTGTTAATACTTTGTAATGTAGTGGCTGTAGAGCAGTGTTAATACCTTGTAATGTAGTGGCTGTAGAGCAGTGTTAATACCTTGTAATGTAGTGGCTGTAGAGCAGTGTTAATACCTTGTAATGTAGTGGCTGTAGAGCAGTGTTAATACCTTGTAATGTAGTGGCTGTAGAGCAGTGTTAATACCTTGTAATGTAGTGGCTGTAGAGCAGTGTTAATACCTTGTAATGTAGTGGCTGTAGAGCAGTGTTAATACTTTGTAATGTAGTGGCTGTAGAGCAGTGTTAATACCTTGTAATGTAGTGGCTGTAGAGCAGTGTTAACACCTTGTAATGTAGTGGCTGTAGAGCAGTGTTAATACCTTGTAATGTAGTGGCTGTAGAGCAGTGTTAATACCTTGTAATGTAGTGGCTGTAGAGCAGTGTTAATACCTTGTAATGTAGTGGCTGTAGAGCAGTGTTAATACCTTGTAATGTAGTGGTTTAATAATCTTGATACAACTCTAGGCCATAGCCTCTCCATTCTTAGAGAAATCAGATTTCAGCTCTGTGCACCTGAACAGTTTTAGAATTTGTATCTGACCAATCACGTGACTGTTAACGGGTTGAAGTATAATCACAGGCTTACAGAGATAGTTGGGATGAATGGACTACTATATCACTGATAACAAACCAAGAGAGAGATATTCAGAATGCAACCACTGACCAAGCACAGTAGCACTACCATGGCTGTGTGTGTGTGTGTGTGTGTGTGTGTGTGTGTGTGTGTGTGTGTGTGTGTGCGTGCGTGTGTGCGTGCGTGTGAGTGAGTGTCTGTGTGTGTGTGTGTGTGTGTCTGTCTGTACATGCGTGCGTGCGTGCGTATCTGTGGAAATTCCTGTTACCGTGTGGTTAGAATCAAAATATATATATTATGCAAGGCAGCCTGAGGCAGTCTGAGGCAGTCTGAGGCAGTCTGAGGCTGTTTAAGGTAACATTACTGTTAGTATAACCATCACTGTGTTTATTACCCAGTAACATTACTGTTAGTATAACCATCACTGTGTTTATTACCCAGTAACATTACTGTTAGTATAACCATCACTGTGTTTATTACCCAGTAACATTACTGTTAGTATAACCATCACTGTGTTTATTACCCAGTAACATTATATATATATAACCATTAGCAGAAGTGTGAACCACAAATGCCCAGGAGACCTTAGCAGTGAGAGAGACGGACACAGCAAGGCTTCCTGAAGGGCCCACCCTTTGCTAAAAGATAAAGAACCATATGCATAGGCTTTGTCCCAAATGGCACCCTGGGCACTTTAGGCCCTGGTCAAAAGTAGTGCACTAGATAGGGAATAGGGTGCCATTTGGTATGCAAATATAGAGGAGGAGGAGACATCAGCACGTGCATCCCAACATCAAAAAGCTCTGTAGCAGGATAGCTAATGCTAATGTCAGGACCTAGACAAACTTTAGATAGATAGATAGATAGATAGATAGATAGATAGATAGATAGATAGATAGATAGATAGATAGATAGATAGATAGATAGATAGATAGATAGATAGATAGATAGATAGATAGATAGATAGATAGATAGATAGATAGATAGATAGATAGATAGATAGATAGATAGATAGATAGATAGATAGATAGATAGATAGATAGATAGATAGATAGATAGATAGATAGATAGATAGATAGATAGATAGATAGATAGATAGATAGATAGATAGATAGATAGATAACAAAACACAGGGCAGGTGCAAAATGCCACAACGAAAGTACACAAAAGACAGATACACGGTACATGATACATAGAGCGGCAGTATGAAAAAGTATAGAAATACAAGATATCTGGAGTGCAAAAAAAGCTATAAAAAGACATTGTGGTTGGCTGAATATGTACACTATACATTGGATGGTTAACTATACTATACAGGTCGATGGCAGAGAAATACTTCAGTAGCTAAAAATGCAGTGAGTGAGTGATGACTAAGGTTACAAAGGGTCAGAACTTTCTAACAAACTATCCCCAATTCAATGGATTGCAACCCTCTGCATGTACAGTGTATTCTTACATCACATGTACAGTGTATTATTCCATCTCATGTACAGTGTATTCTTCCATCACATGTACAGTATATTCTTCCATCACATGTACAGTGTATTCTTCCATCACATGTACAGTGCATTCTTCCATTACATGTACAGTGTATTCTTCCATCACATGTACAGTGTATTCTTCCATCACATGTACAGTGCATTCTTCCATCACATGTACAGTGCATTCTTCCATCACATGCACAGTGCATTCTTCCATCACATGTACAGCTAATTCTCAAGATCTTGCACACTAATGAGATGCTATTGAGCCCACACTACTACACTGTCTGGCCAAGGACTACATGCTTTCTGGTAAGTTTTGATTACAATACTGGGTGGGGTGAATATATTTTATATGACATACATGATTTTTTGTTAACTAGTAAATAGTAGCCTACAGCAAAGTGTGTTTAAATCATTTCTAACTTGTTAACAATTTCTGCTAGTTAGTTTTTGCTACCATGTGGATTTTAGCTTGCTTGAGCCTGCTAACTGAGGAGTGTTAATTCACTTGTTTCCATTCATGGTTCATTTTAAAACATTTATCTTTGTCAGGCTCTGGCCATATAGAAGCCTATTTGCTTCTCTATGTAGCCATGGTCAGAGTCTGACAGTTCTATTCTTTCTGTTTCTGGTGGTGGTTTGTGTGGGATCCCTAATTAGAGGCAGCTGTAGCGCATCGTCTCTAATTAGGGATCCTACATAGGTTGGTAGAATTTCACACTGGGTTGTGGGTCGTTGTCGTTATATGTCGTGGTGAAAGTAAGTGTGCTCATTTGTTACGTCCGTTCATTTCGTGTTTGTTTTGAGACGTGACGTTTGTATATCGTGTGTTTGTTTGTTGTGGTAGTTCGTCTTTTTGTTTATATTACATAGTATAATAAACAATGTCGAACTACTATCCCTGCGCTGCGTCTTGATCGAGGTATGCACCCTCTCGTGACAGAACGACCCACCACTACGAGACCAAGCAGTGTAACTGGGGAGAGACGGAGAGAGAGGAAGTGCCACGTAATAGACGGGGTGCGAGACGGAGAGTAGCCCGTAAGCAACCCCAAGGGGGGGGGGGGGCTATGGGGGTGGTCTGGCTATAGGGAGGAGGAGCCAATACAACCCCCCATGTGGATCATGGAGAGGCCGAGGTACCAATGGGGGGCTCAGAGCAAGGAGCAGGAGGAGTATTTAGAGGAGTATGGTCCAATCCGGGTCCGGTCGTCTACTCCACTCCCGTGCCGGAGCAGTCCGCTCCACCAGTGCCCAGTCCGGGTCCGGCCATCTACTCATCTACTCCACTCCAGAGCAGTCCGCTCCACCGGTGCCCAGTCTGGGTCCGGACCTCTACTCTACTCCCCGCATCCGACCTCCAGTGAGTGTGCCCAGCCAGGTGCTTCCAGTGCCGGCTCCACGCACCCGACCTCCGGTCCGCCTTCCCAGTCCGGTACCTCCCATGCCAGAGCAGTCCGCTTCACCGATGTCCAGTCCGGGTCCGGACCTCTGCTCTACTCCCCGCACCCGACCTCCAGTGCGTGCGCCCAGCCAGGTGCTTCCAGTGCCGGCTCCACGCATCCGACCTCCGGTTTGCCTCCCCAGTCCGGTACGACCCGTGCCGGCTCCCAAGCACCCGACCTCCAGTGCGTGCGCCTAGCCAGGTGCTTCCTGTGCCAGCTCCACGCATCCGACCTCCGGTGCGCCTCCCCAGTCCGGTACGACCCGTGCCGGCTTCCCGCGCCCGACCTCCAGTGCGTGCGCCCAGCCAGGTGCTTCCTGTGCCAGCTCCACGCATCCGATCTCCGGTGCGCCTCCCCAGTCCGGTACGACCCGTGCCGGCTTCCCGCACCCAACCTCCAGTGCGTGCGCCTAGCCAGGTGCTTCCTGTGCCAGCTCCACGCACCCGACATCCAGTGCGCCTCCCCAGTCCGGTACGTCCTGTGCCGGTCCTCCGTAGCCCGGAACCTCCAGCGAAGGTCCGCCGCCCGGAACCTCCAGCGAAGGTCCGTAGCCCGAAGCCTATAGCGAAGGTCCGCAACCCGGAACCTCCAGCGAAGGTCCGCAGCCCAAAACCTCCAGCGAAGGTCCGCAGCCCGGAACCTCCAGCGAAGGTCTGCAGCCCGGAACCTCCAGCGAAGGTCCGCAGCCCGGAACCCCCAGCGAAGGTCCGCAGCCCGGAACCCCCAGCGAAGGTCCGCAGCCCGGAACCCCCAGCGAAGGTCAGCAGCCCGGAACCCCCAGCGAAGGTCCGCAGCCCGGAACCCCCAGCGAAGGTCCGCAGCCCGGAACCCCCAGCGAAGGTCCGCAGCCCGGAACCCCCAGCGAAGGTCCGCAGCCCGGAACCTCCAGCGAAGGTCCGCAATCCGGGTCCAGCCGTCTGCTCTGCTCCAGTGTCAGAGCAGTCCACTCCACCGGTACCCAATCCGGGTCCAGCCGTCTGCTCCGCTCCACGGAAGGGAAGGAGTCTCTCCAAGAAATGGCCATATCACAGTCTGCCGATATGGACAGCCCCATCAAGAGGACCCTCCTGGATGATGTATTTTGGGAGAGAGCCTGAAAACTCCTGAAACCTACAGCAGTAGCCATTGCACGGATTGAGGGAGACAATGCCATCCTGTCTGATGTTCAGACTGCTTGCAGATGTAAGAGAAGAAATCCACAGTGCCCTGCCCACTTCACTGTTGCTCCAAGCAGAGGAAACTGCAGTTCTGAAATACATCAAAAAGCATGAAGACTTCTGCCTGAAGCCCATACACGCCGCAGCGCACATGTTGGACCCCAAGTATGCTGGCAAGAGCATCCTGTCTGGTGCAGAGATCAACAAGGCCTATGGTGTCATCACTACCGTGTCTCGCCACCTTGGCCTGGATGAGGGCAAGGATCTTGGCAGTCTGGTGAAGTACACTTCCAAGCAAGGGCTTTGAGATGGAGATGCAATATGGCAGTTGAGCCAACATATCTCATCAGCCACCTGGTGGAAAGGACTTTGTGGATCTGAGGCTCTTTCCCCTGTTGCCTCCATCATCCTCCAAATCCCACCAAAATCAGCCGCCTCAACTGGTCCTTGTTTGGGAACACACACACCAAAGCATGCAACAGGCTGACCAATACAAGGGTTGAAAAATTGGTGGCCATCCGGGCAAATTTGAGTCTTTCTGAGCCTGATAACGAGCCATCCTCAACAAGGTTGAAAAGTGTCAGAGGCCTCAGAGTCTGATGTTCAAGAGGTGGACATTGAGGAGGTCCAGGGAGAAGACATGGAAGACAACCAAAGCTTTAGTTTCTAGACTTTCATTTTACAGTATGTTGAAAACGTTTTTGGGAGATGCGATGGATCATTGGGGATCATTCAATATTCCCTTTCTTTTGTTGTTCAGTGAAATCATCCCATGTGAACAGTCAACTCAATTAAGTTCAATTCGTAACTACATTATAATTTTTTTATATTGGAAGGATTTAATAATTTGCAATTATGTCTGCTTATGATAAGGTAAAAGGTTTATGTTTGTCTCCATATAAGGTAAATATATACAATGCAAAACATCTACATTTAAATGGTATTAATATTAATTTGCATATGTTGCCGTTAATTCCCACAGAAAGTTTCCACCTCTGAATATTCCCCAAAATGTGCAACCCTAACCCGGACAATCTGCGTTGACCCTTTTTGCACTAACCTTTTAGACTCATCACATATGCTGCTGCTATGTTTATTATTTGTCACTTTATTCTTAGTTATATGTACACTGGGGGAGCCAGTTTGTGCTGTTCTGTGAAGGGAGTAGTACACAGCGTTGTATGAGATCTTCAGTTTCGTGTAAATTTCTCGCATGGAATAGTCTGCATTTCTCAGAACAAGAATAGACTGACGAGTTTCAGAAGAAGGTTCTTTGTTTCTGGCCCTTTTGAGCCTGTAATCGAACCCACAATTGCTGATGCTCCAGATACTCAACTAGTCTAAAGAAGACCAGTTTTATAGCAGTATACCAGTATGTATGGATTACTTGGGTTGTTACCAACATCTGGTGAAACTTTCATGTCAATAGCACCTTTGGAAATATATTTACTGAGAAAAATGGTGACGTGTTCAATACTTATTTCACCCGCTGTATATGTCCCGTTCGATGTCTCCAGTGCCGGCTCTCCACACCCAACCTTCAGGTAAGTGTGTCCAGCCCGGTGCCTCCAGTGACGGCTACACGCAACAGACCTCAGGTGTGCCCCCCTTGCCCGGTAAGCCCTGTGCTGGCTCCCCACACCCGACCTCCAGTGCGTGCACCCAGCCCGGTGCCTCCAGTGCTGACCCCACGCACCAGACCTCTGGTGTACCTCCCCAGCTCGGTAGCGCGAGTACCGGTTCCTAGCCCGGTGGCGTCAGTGGGTGTCCCCAACTTGGTAGCGCCAGTACCGGTTCCTAGCCTGGTGGCGAAAGTGCCGGTACCTAGCCCGGTAGCTCCAGTGCGACTCCCCAGCTTGGTAGCGCCAGTACCGGTTTCTAGGACAGTGGCGCCAGTGCCGGTTCCTAGCCCGGTAGCTCCAATGACGTTCGTCAGCTCCGCTCCGATGCCAGAGCAGTCCGCTCCACCGGTGCCCAGTCCGGGACCGGTCGTCAGCCTCGCTCCAGGGCGGAGCAGTCCGCTCCACCGGTGCCTAGTCCGGGACCGATCGTCAACCCCGCTCCAGTGCCGGAGCAGTCAATTCCACCGGTGCCCAGTCCGGGACCGGTCGTCAACCCGCTCCAGTGCCGGAGCAGTCCGCTCCACCAGTGCCCAGTCCGGGAAAGGGCTACAGCTGGAGCCCCTGCCTGACCTGGTGCCACGTCCGACACCGGGTCCAGACCCCCTACCAACGCCTGTTCCCCCTGTCTGTTACCAAATCGTTGCAGTCACAAACCACAGCTGGATCTCCTGCTACTGTCCTCCCTTCATACTGTTATGTTCAGCTCATAGGGTCTCCTGCTACTGTCATCCCTTCATACTGTTATGTTCAGCTCATAGAGTCTCCTGCTACTGTCATCCATTCATACTGTTATGTTCAGCTCATAGGGTCTCCTGCTACTGTCATCCCTTCATACTGTTATGTTCAGATGATAGGGTCTCCTGCTACTGTCATCCCTTCATACTGTTATGTTCAGATCATAGGGTCTCCTGCTACTGTCATCCCTTCATACTGTTATGTTCAGATCATAGGGTCTCCTGCTACTGTCATCCCTTCATACTGTTATGTTCAGATCATAGGGTCTCCTGCTACTGTCATCCCTTCATACTGTTATGTTCAGATCATAGTGTCTCCTGCTACTGTCCTCCCTTCATACTGTTATGTTCAGCTCATAGGGTCTCCTGCTACTGTCATCCCTTCATACTGTTATGTTCAGATCATAGTGTCTCCTGCTACTGTCCTCCCTTCATACTGTTATGTTCCGCTCATAGTGTCTCCTGCTACTGTCATCCCTTCATACTGTTATACTGTTATGTTCAGCTCATAGTGTCTCCTGCTACTGTCCTCCACTGTTATACTGTTATGTTCAGCTCATAGGGTCTCCTGCTACTGTCATCCCTTCATACTGTTATGTTCAGCTCATAGGGTCTCCTGCTACTGTCATCCCTTCATACTGTTATGTTCAGATCATAGTGTCTCCTGCTACTGTCCTCCCTTCATACTGTTATGTTCAGCTCATAGTGTCTCCTGCTACTGTCCTCCACTGTTATACTTTTATGTTCAGCTCATAGGGTCTCCTGCTACTGCCATCCCTTCATACTGTTATGTTCAGCTCATAGTGTCTCCTGCTACTGTCCTCCACTGTTATACTGTTATGTTCAGCTCATAGGGTCTCCTGCTACTGTCATCCCTTCATACTGTTATGTTCAGCTCATAGGGTCTCCTGCTACTGTCATCCCTTCCCCTCTCTCTCTCTCTCTCTCTCTCTCTCTCTAAAAATGTAATCTCTCCCGGCTCTTACTGACACCTACCCATGAGCCCCCTCTCTTTCCATTTACTGTAAGCAGCATCCTCACCACTGAGCACCGACCGATCTCTGTCTGTTTCAAACAACAAGTCCTCATCAGTCCCTTTCTGTCTGTTTCAAACAACAAGTCCTCATCAGTCCCTTTCTGTCTGTTTCAAACAACAAGTCCTCATCAGTCCCTTTCTGTCTGTTTCAAACAACAAGTCCTCATCAGTCCCTTGCTGTCTGTTTCAAACAACAAGTCCTCATCAGTCCCTTTCTGTCTGTTTCAAACAACAAGTCCTCATCAGTCCCTTTCTGTCTGTTTCAAACAACAAGTCCTCATCAGTCCCTTTCTGTCTGTTTCAAACAACAAGTCCTCATCAGTCCCTTTCTGTCTGTTTCAGACAACAAGTCCTCATCAGTCCCTTTCTGTCTGTTTCAAACAACAAGTCCTCATCAGTCCCTTTCTGTCTGTTTCAAACAACAAGTCCTCATCAGTCCCTCTCTATCTGTTTCAAACAACAAGTCCTCATCAGTCCCTCTCTGTCTGTTTCAAACAACAAGTCCTCATCAGTCCCTTTCTGTCTGTTTCAAACAACAAGTCCTCATCAGTCCCTTTCTGTCTGTTTCAAACAACAAGTCCTCATCAGTCCCTCTCTGTCTGTTTCAAACAACAAGTCCTCATCAGTCCTTGTCTATCCATGTCAAAGTGTTATCATCAAACTAGGCTCTGGCAGAAAGTTGGCAGGAAGGAGGGACAGCCTCCTGGCCAGGTCCATCAGAGCTGGACTTGTGTCCCAAATGGCACTATTTTCCCTATGTAGTTCACTACCTTTGACCAAGGACCTGGTCAAAAGTAGTGCACTACATAGGGAACAGTGTGCCATTTGGGACACAAGTCTGGAGTTTGATACTGTGGGCCGTTACAGCGAACAACTCTCTTCATTTGTCAACCCCCCGGACACACCACACAGATACACAGTAGAGAGGAGCACAGGATTGCCCCTGGATGGAGAGCATGTTGTGGGGTTAAGCCTTCATCAAGGGCCCAACGGTAGGGCATTGTTGTTAGATTATGAACCCAGCAGCCCTTCAGTTGCTAGATCAATTTCTGGATCTGAAAAGGCAACCTTTTGTCTAAAGGCCCAACTCCTCAACCGCTGGACTACCTACCACCCTGTTTGATCCTGACTCCTCAGCTGCTGGACTACCTACCACCCTGTTTGATCCTGACTCCTCAGCTGCTGGACTACCTACCACCCTGTTTGATCCTGACTCCTCAGCTGCTGGACTACCTACCACCCTGTTTGATCCTGACTCCTCAGCCGCTGGGCTACCTACCACCCTGTTTGATCCTGACTCCTCAGCTGCTGGACTACCTACCACCCTGTTTGATCCTGACTCCTCAGCCGCTGGACTACCTACCACCCTGTTTGATCCTGACTCCTCAGCTGCTGGACTACCTACCACCCTGTTTGATCCTGACTCCTCAGCCGCTGGACTACCTACCACCCTGTTTGATCCTGACTCCTCAGCTGCTGGACTACCTACCACCCTGTTTGATCCTGACTCCTCAGCTGCTGGACTACCTACCACCCTGTTTGATCCTGACTCCTCAGCTGCTGGACTACCTACCACCCTGTTTGATCCTGACTCCTCAGCTGCTGGACTACCTACCACCCTGTTTGATCCTGACTCCTCAGCCGCTGGACTACCTACCACCCTGTTTGATCCTGACTCCTCAGCTGCTGGACTACCTACCACCCTGTTTGATCCTTGTTTGTGGCCAAAGAACACTTCCGTTTCTGCTGCAATGCATCCTTTTTGCACCACTTGCTGCATGAAGCATGTACCAGCTATCAGTGTCTGAATATCCTGCCATCTCTTACCTCCAGCAGGGTCAATGGGGTCTCCCACCTTGTAGGGGTTGAACTGGGGCTTCGGGGCCACCACAGGGGCAAACTTTTTAGGGGTCTGTTTCTGGGAAACAGAGATACTAGGGATGCCCATGGCAGGGGTGGTCTCCATCCGGGCTGTCACCTGAACCTCACCTTCACTGGCCCACATGGTTCTACAGAGGAAGAAGAGGAAGAGAAAGGTTAGGATGATAGGTCTTCAGATGTCATAGATTACATGTTAAAGTCTCTGGTCAACATGGTTCTAGCTTATACAATAAACATACAGAACATGCACTATATATACAAAAGTATGTGGACACCCCTTCAAATTAGCGGTTTTGGCTATTTCTATCACACCCGTTGCTGACAGGTGTATTAAATCAAGCACACAGCCATGCAGTCTCCATAGACAAACATTGGCAGTAGAAGGGCCTTACTAAAGAGCTCAGTGACTTTCAACATGGCACCCTCATAGGATATCACCTTTCCAACAAGTCAGTTTGTCATATTCCTGCCCTGCTAGAGCTGCCCTGGTCAACTGTAAGTGCTGTTATTGTGAAGTGGAAACGTCTAAGAGCAACAACAGCTCAGCCGTGAAGTGGTAGACCACACAAGCTCACAGAATGGGACCGCCGATTGCTAAAGCATGTAGTGAGTAAAAATCCTCTGTCCTTGGTTGCAACACTCCAAACTGCCTCTGGGAGCTCCTGTTTGTCAGGAGCTTCATGAAATGGGTTTCCATGGCCGAGCAGCCAAGCCTAAGATCACCATGCACAATGCCAAGCGTTGGCTGGAGTGGTGTAAAGCTTGCCGCCATTGGACTCTGGAGCAGTCCAACAGATGAATATGGGTTTGGTGGATGCCAGGAGAACACTACCTGCCCGACTGCATAGAGCCAACTGTAAAGTTTGGTGGAGGAGGAATAATGGTCTGGGGCTATTTTTCATGGTTCGGCCCCTTAGTTCCAGTGAAGGGAAACCTTAACGCTACAGCATACAATGACATTCTAGACGATTCTGTGCTTCCAAGGCCCTTTCCTGTTTCAGCATGACAATGCCCCCATGCACAAAGCCAGGTCGATACAGAACTGGTTTGTCGAGATCGGGGTGGAAGAACTTGACTGGCCTGCACAGAGCCCTGACCTCAACCCCATCGAACACCTTTTGGATTAACACCGACTAAATGGCACCATTGCCATCTGGGATGCAGCCAGGAAAAGCATTGGTATCTATCTATTATTGAGGCATTCTAAAGGGACATATTGAAGCATTCTAAAGGGACATATTGAAGAACTCTAAAGGGACATATTGAAGCATTATAAAGGGACATATTGAAGCCCTCTAAAGGGACATATTGAAGCATTCTAAAGAGACATATTGAAGCATTCTAAAGGGACATATTGAAGCCCTCTAAAGGGACATATTGAAGCATTCTAAAGAGACATATTGAAGCATTCTAAAGGGACATATTGAAGCATTATAAAGGGACATATTGAAGCATTATAAAGGGACATATTGAAGCATTATAAAGGGGCATATTGAAGCATTATAAAGGGACATATTGAAGCACTCTAAAGGGACATATTGAAGCCCTGTAAAGGGACATATTGAAGCACTCTAAAGGGACATATTGAAGCACTCTAAAGGGACATATTGAAGCCCTGTAAAGGGACATATTGAAGCCCTCTAAAGGGACATATTGAAGCACTCTAAAGAGACATTTTATTCTTCCTGATTGACTGGTTCAATGGTTTAATAGTGATTTTATCCTTCAATAAGTGGTGAAATATTATGTCTGATATAAATTTTCTGTTGGCCTGCATCTGAAATGCAATGAACTGTTAATGATAAACAAAGCTTTTTAAAATCTGTTTCACAGATCACTGTCCTAGGTTACAGATCACTGTCCTAGGTCACAGATCACTGTCCTAGGTTACAGATCACTGTCCTAGGTTACAGATCACTGTCCTAGGTTACAGATCAATGTCCTAGGTTACAGATCACTGTCCTAGGTTACAGATCACTGTCCTAGGTTACAGATCACTGTCCTAGGTTTCAGATCACTGTCCTAGGTTACAGATCACTGTCCTAGGTTACAGATCACTGTCCTAGGTTACAGATCAATGTCCTAGGTTTCAGATCACTGTCCTAGGTTACAGATCACTGTCCTAGGTTACAGATCACTGTCCTAGGTTACAAGTAACTCCTTATAAAGTCCATGAGAATAACGTAAGTGACGGCTGAAACTCAATTGATCGCTGTAACAAGTATTAAACTTTCAAATAGCTCTTTGTTGATTGTTGCTGGGTGTTATTGTCCTCCATCAGCACCGGCCTGTACCCTACCTGCCCTAAGCTCTCTCTTGGACCATTACACTAAGTCTGAATTTGTCCTGCTAGGTGACCTAAACTGGGACATGATTAAACCAAAGTCCTAAAGCAAACACCCAGAAAAGGCTACTCTTATTGATGTTATCCTCACAAATAATCCTGATAGCTATCAGTCTGGTGTTTTCTGTAATGACCTTAGTGATCACTGTTTTACAGCCTGTGTTCGTAATGGCAGCTCAGTGAAACGACCTGTCCTGATTTGTCATAGACACTTGCTAAAAAACTTTAATGAGCAAGCCTTCCTTCATGAACTGGCTTCTGTAAAATGGAATAGAATCAGCTTGATCCCCTCTGTCAAAGACACTTGGACCTTGTTTCTTTAATGTTTTTAGTGGTATTGTTAACAAACACGCCCCCATAAAGAAAATGAGAATTAAAAACAGGTTCAGCCCCTGGTTCGACCGTGATCTTGCAGAGTTACTCCACCTCAAGAATTGCATTTGGTGAAAGGCTCGGCACACACTTACTCAGGCTGACTGGCTCTCGTTCAGGTAAATGAGAAATAAGTGCACTCAGGCTATCCGGAAGGCCAAAGTTAGTTACATTAAGGAAAAGTTCTCTCTCTGTGGGTCTAACCCCAAGAAGTTCAGGAAAACGGTTAAAGACCTGGAGAATAAACCCTCCTCCTCACAGCTGCCCATGACCCTTAAAGTTGATGATGTGGTTGTTACTGACAAGAAGCACATGGCTGTTATGGATGTGTCACTGCAACCTTAAAGGTCCTCAATGATGTCACCACTGCCCTTGATTCTAAGCAATGTTGTGCTGCTATTTTTATTGACTTGGCCAAAGCTTTTGATACGGTAGACCATTCCATTCTTGTGGGCCGGCTAAGGAGTATTGGTCTCTGAGGGGTCTTTGGTCTGGTTTGCTAACTACCTCTCTCAAAGAGTGCAGTGTATAAAGTCAGAAAATCTGCTGTCTCAGACACTGCCTGTCACCAAGGGAGTACCCCAAGGCTCAATCCTAGGCCACAAGCTCTTCTCAATTTACATCAACAACAGGAAGCTCAGGAAGCAGGAAGCACCCTCATCCATTTATATGCAGATGATACAGTCTATACTCAGCTGGCACCTCCCCGGATTTTGTGTTAAATGCTCTTCAACAAAGATTTCTTAGTGTCCAACAAGCTTTCTCTACCCTTAACCTTGTTCTGAACACCTCCAAAACAAAGGTCATGTGGTTTGGTAAGAAGAATGCCCCTCTCCCCACCGGTGTGATTACTACCTCTGAGGGTTTAGAGCTTGAGGTAGTCACCTTATACAAGTACTTGTGAGTATGGCTGGACGGTACACTGTCCTTCTCTCAGCACATATCAAAGCTACAGGCTAAAGTTAAATCTAGACTTGGTTTCCTCTATCGTAATCGCTCCTCTTTCATCCCAGCTGCCAAACTAACCCTGATTCAGATGACCATCCTACCCATGCTAGATTACGGAGATATAATTTATAGATCGGGAGGTAAGGGTGTTCTCGAGCGGCTAGATGTTCTTTACCATTCGGCCATCAGATTTGCCACCAATGCTCCTTATAGGACACATCACTGCACTCTATACTCCTCTGTAAACTGGTAATCTCTGTATACCCGTCGCAAGACTCATTGGTTGATGCTTATTTATAAAACCCTCTTAGGCCTCACTCCCCCCTATCTGAGATATCTACTGCAGCCCTCATCCTCCACATACAACACCCGTTCTGCCAGTCACGTTCTGTTAAAGGTCCCCAAAGCACACACATCCCTGGGTCTCTCGTCTTGTCAGTTCACTGCAGCTAGCGACTGGAACGAGCTGCAACAAACACTCAAACTGGACAGTTTTATCTCAATCTCTTCATTCAAAAACTCAATCATGGACACTCTTACTGACAGTTGTGGCTGCTTTGTGTGATGTATTGTCATCTCTACCTTCTTGCCCTTTGTGCTGTTGTCTGTGTCCAATAATGTTTGTACCATGTTTTGTGGTGCTGTCATGTTGTGTTGCTACAATGTTGTTGTCATGTTGTGTTGCTACCATGCTGTGTTGTCATGTGATGCTGCCTTGCTATGTTGTTGTCTTAGGTCTCTCTTTATGTAGTGTTGTTTTGTCTCTCTTGTCGTGATGTGTGTTTGGTCCTATATTTATATTTTATTTATATGTATTTATTTATATTTTTAATAACAGCCCCGTCCCCGCAGGAGGTCTTTTGCCTTTTGATAGGCCGTCATTGTAAATAAGAATTTGTTCTTAACTGGCTTGCCTAGTTAAATAAAGGTTAAATAAAAAAATATATATATAATACACTTTGTCATTCCCGTCATTGTCTGATTGAACTCTCAAAAGACAGATTCAAAATTTCCACCTCCGTAAAAAGACAATGTTAATTTTTCCTTGAGTCACACACCAGTGATAATGCCAGTGCCAATGCCTGACATAAAGAGCCATTTGTGAACTTGTTTGGAAGTTTGCTGTCTGATCCTGCCTGTCTAGGAGGAGGAGGAGCATAGTGTGGGTTCTGATGGAGGGATTAGGTAACAACAAATTCAATGCCTTTTAGACAACTTCCTGGACAAAACGTTCCACTATAATAGTGAAGGTGTAAACTTGTCAGTAGAAAATCTAAACAGTATATTTGACCTCTCAGCTTCTCTATCAAATCTAAACATTTCAAACAGAAATCTGAAGAAAATGAACAACAATGACAAATGGTTAGATGAAGAATACAAAAACCTAAGAAAGAAATTGAGAAACCTATCCAACCAAAAACATAGAGACACAGAAAACCTGAGCCTACGCCGTCACTATGGTGAATCACTAAAACAATACAGAAATACAATACGGAAAAAGAAGGAACAGAACGTCAGAAACCAGCTCAATGTAATTGAAGAATCCATAGACTCTAACCACTTCTGGGAAAATTGGAAAACACTAAACAAACAACAACATGAAGAGTTATCTATCCAAAATGGAGCTGTATGGATAAACCACTTTTCCAATCTTTTTGTCTCTATAACAAAGAACAAACAGCAAAACCATATACATGATCTAATACAAATCTTAGAATCAACTATTAAAGATGACCAGAACCCACTAGATTCTCCAATTACATAGAATGAACTACAGGACAAAATACAAACCCTCCAACCCAAAAAGGCCAGTGGTGTTGGTGGTATCATCAATGAAATTATAAAATATACAGACCACAAATTCCAATTGGCTTTAACATCATCCTTAGCTCTAGCATCTTCCCCAATATTTGGAACCAAGGACTGATCACCCCAATCCACAAAAGTGGAGACAAATTTGACCCCAATAACTACTGTGGGATATGCGTCAACAGCAACCTTGTGAAAATCCTCTGCATTATCAATAACAGCAGACGAATTAATTTCCTCAGTGAAAACAATGTACTGAGCAAATGTAAAACTGGCTTTTTACCAAACTACCGTACGACAGACCACGTATTCTCCCTGCACACCCTAATTGACAAACAAACAAACCAAAACAAAGGCAAAGTCTTCTCAAACTTTCTTGATTTAAAAAAAGCTTTTGACTCAATTTGGCATGAGGGTCTGCTATTCAAATTGATGGAAAGTGGTGTTGGGGGAAAAACATACGACATTATAAAATCTATGTACACAAACAACAAGTGTGCGGATAAAATAGGCAAAAAACACATACATTTCTTTCCACAGGGCCGGGGGGTGAGACAGGGATGCAGTTTAAGCCCGATCCTTTTCAACATATATATCAACAAATTGGCGAGGGCACTAGAACTGTCTGCAACACCCGGCCTCACACTACTAGAATCTGAAGTCAAATGTCTACTGTTTGCCGATGATCTGGTGCTTCTGTTACCAACCAAGGAGGGCCTACAGCAGCACCTAGATCTTCTGCACAGATTATGTCAGACCTGGGCCCTGGCAGTAAATCTCAGTAAGACAAAAATAATGGTGTTCCAAAAAAGGTCCAGTTGCCAGGACCACAAATACAAATTCCATCTAGACACCGTTGCTCTAGAGCACACAAAACTATACATACCTCGGCCTAAACATCAGCGCCACAGGTAACTTCCACAAAGCTGTGAATGATCTGAGAGGCAAGGCAAGAACAGCCTTCTATGCCACCAAAAGGAACATAACATTCAACATACCAATTAGGATCTGGCTAAAAATACTAGAATCAGTTATAGAACCCATTGCCCTTTATGGAAGTGAGGTCTGGGATCCGCCCACCAACCAATAATTCACACAATGGGACAAACACCAAATTGAGACTCAGCATGCAGAATTCTGCAAAAATATCCTCAGTGTAAAACATAAAACACCAAATAATGCATGCAGAAGAGAATTAGGCCGATACCCGCTAATTATCAAAATCCAGAAAAGAGCCGTTAAATTCTACAACCACCTAAAAGGAAGTGATTCCCGAACCTTCCATAACAAAGCCATCACCTACAGAGAGATGAACCTGGAGAAGAGTCCCCTAAGCAAGCTGGTCCTGGGGCTTTGTTCACAAACACAAACAGACCCCACAGAGCCCCAGGACAGCAACACATTTAGACCCAACCAAATCACGAGAAAACAAAAAGAGAATTACTTGACACATTGGAAAGAATGAACAAAAACACAGAGCAAACTAAAATGCTATTTGGCCCTAAACAGAGAGTACACAGTGGCAGAATACCTGACCACTGTGACTGACCCAAATTTAAGGAAAGCTTTGACTATGTACAGACTCAGTGAGCATAGCCTTGCTATTGAGAAAGGCCGCAGTAGGCAGACCTGGCTCTCAAGAGAAGGCAGGCTATGTGCACACTGCCCACAAAATGAGGTGGAAACTGAGCTGCACTTCCTAACCTCCTGCCAAATGTATGACTATATTAGAGACACATATTTCTCTCAGATTACACAGATCCACAAAGAAATTGAAAAGAAACCCAATTTTGAAAAACCCATATCTACTGGATGAAATACCACAGTGTTCCATCACAGCAGCAAGATGTGTGACCTGTTGTCACAAGAAAAGGGCAACCAGTGAAGAACAAACACCATTGTAAATACAACCCATATATATGTTTATTTATTTTCCCATTTGTACTTTAACTATTTGTACATTGTGACAACACTGTATATAAACATAATATGACATTTGAAATGTCTTTATTCTTTTGGAACTTCTGAGTGTCATGTTTACTGTTCATTTTATTGTTTATTTACTATCTACTTCACTTGCTTTGGCAACGTTAACATATGTTTCCCATGTCAATAAAGCCCTTGAATTGAAATTCGTTCTGCCAGGGAAATCTCAGGCACCTGAATCCTGGCCAGAGGCTGACACAGCCTGATTCAAACGAGACAGGAGGAGCCACACCAATCACCCTCTTCCCAAAACTGTCCCCCCTCTACGGGCCCCACCTACCCCAGGGCAGTTAGTTAGTCCCACTGGTGGGCAGTACAGGAGAGGGAAACTTTAGGGTTGCAGTCTTTTCTATGAGAGTCAGCATGACATGTTATTAAGCTGACCTGCTTAGTATGAAACTCAATATGTTATGAGACATCATCTCACACTATGATGGATGAGGGAGAGACGGGGGGTGGGGAGACAGAGAGAGTGAGAGAGAAAGAGAGATGGAGGGAGAGAGAGAGAGAGAGAGAGAGAGAGAGAGCTGCATCAGTTAACGACGCTGGGCTAAAGTCGTCATCACACCACATGGGCACGACCAACACACCATGGGGATGCTTGGATGACATGGAAAATTACTAAATGCTTCCTACTGGTGGATCACATGTCAATAACTGCCATAGCTAAATAGGTTGCAAAATAAATGGGAAGAGTTTTTCGATGTACCGATTCCATGGCACATGGTTTATGAACAAGTACAAAACACAACACTTATTTAAATTATTATGCAAAATTCTTGCCACCAACAGAATGTTATATATATGGGGCATACAACAATCTCAGCTCTGACATTATATCTGTCCACCAACAGAATGTTATATATATGGGGCATACAACAATCTCAGCTCTGACATTATATCTGTCCACCAACAGAATGTTATATATATGGGGCATACAACAATCTCAGCTCTCTAGATTATATCTGTCCACCAACAGAATGTTATATATATGGGGCATACAACAATCTCAGCTCTGACATTATATCTGTCCACCAACAGAATGTTATATATATGGGGCATACAACAATCTCAGCTCTGACATTATATCTGTCCACCAACAGAATGTTATATATATGGGGCATACAACAATCTCAGCTCTGACATTATATCTGTCCACCAACAGAATGTTATATATATGGGGCATACAACAATCTCAGCTCTGACATTATATCTGTCCACCAACATAATGTTATATATATGGGGCATACAACAATCTCAGCTCTGTAGATTATATCTGTCCACCAACATAATGTTATATATATGGGGCATACAACAATCTCAGCTCTGTAGATTATATCTGTCCACCAACAGAATGTTATATATATGGGGCATACAACAATCTCAGCTCTGTAGATTATATCTGTCCACCAACAGAATGTTATATATATGGGGCATACAACAATCTCAGCTCTGACATTATATCTGTCCACCAACAGAATGTTATATATATGGGGCATACAACAATCTCAGCTCTGACATTATATCTGTCCACCAACAGAATGTTATATATATGGGGCATACAACAATCTCAGCTCTGTAGATTATATCTGTCCACCAACAGAATGTTATATATATGGGGCATACAACAATCTCAGCTCTGTAGATTATATCTGTCCACCAACAGAATGTTATATATATGGGGCATACAACAATCTCAGCTCTGACATTATATCTGTCCACCAACAGAATGTTATATATATGGGGCATACAACAATCTCAGCTCTGACATTATATCTGTCCACCAACAGAATGTTATATATATGGGGCATACAACAATCTCAGCTCTGACATTATATCTGTCCACCAACAGAATGTTATATATATGGGGCATACAACAATCTCAGCTCTGACATTATATCTGTCCACCAACATAATGTTATATATATGGGGCATACAACAATCTCAGCTCTGTAGATTATATCTGTCCACCAACATAATGTTATATATATGGGGCATACAACAATCTCAGCTCTGTAGATTATATCTGTCCACCAACAGAATGTTATATATATGGGGCATACAACAATCTCAGCTCTGACATTATATCTGTCCACCAACAGAATGTTATATATATGGGGCATACAACAATCTCAGCTCTGACATTATATCTGTCCACCAACAGAATGTTATATATATGGGGCATACAACAATCTCAGCTCTGACATTATATCTGTCCACCAACAGAATGTTATATATATGGGGCATACAACAATCTCAGCTCTGACATTATATCTGTCCACCAACAGAATGTTATATATATGGGGCATACAACAATCTCAGCTCTGACATTATATCTGTCCACCAACATAATGTTATATATATGGGGCATACAACAATCTCAGCTCTGTAGATTATATCTGTCCACCAACATAATGTTATATATATGGGGCATACAACAATCTCAGCTCTGTAGATTATATCTGTCCACCAACAGAATGTTATATATATGGGGCATACAACAATCTCAGCTCTGTAGATTATATCTGTCCACTAACAGAATGTTATATACAGTGGGGAGAACAAGTATTTGATACACTGCCGATTTTGCAGGTTTTCCTACTTACAAAGCAAAAAATCCAGAAAATCACATTGTATGATTTTTAAATAATTAATTTGCATTTTATTGCATGACATAAATATTTGATCACCTACCAACCAGTAAGAATTCCGGCTCTCACAGACCTGTTTGTTTTTCTTTAAGAAGCCCTCCTGTTCTCCACTCATTACCTGTATTAACTGCATCTGTTTGAACTCGTTACCTGTATAAAAGACACCTGTCCACACACTCAATCAAACAGACTCCAACCTCTCCACAATGGCCAAGACCAGAGAACTGTGTAAGGACATCAGGGATAAAATTGTAGACCTGCACAAGGCTGGGATGGGCTACAGGACAATAGGCAAGCAGCTTGGTGAGAAGGCAACAACTGTTGGCGCAATTATTAGAAAATGGAAGAAGTTCAAGATGACGGTCAATCTCCCTCAGTCTGGGGCACCATGCAAGATCTCACCTCGTGGGGCATCAATGATCATGAGGAAGGTGAGGGATCAGCCCAGAACTACACGGCAGGACCTGGTCAATGACCTGAAGAGAGCTGGGACCACAGTCTCAAAGAAAACCATTAGTAACACACTACGCCGTCATGGATTAAAATCCTGCAGCGCACGCAAGGTCCCCCTGCTCAAGCCAGAGCAAGCCCAGGCCCGTCTGAAGTTTGCCAATGACCATCTGGATTATCCAGAGGAGGAATGGGAGAAGGTCATGTGGTCTGATGAGACAAAAATAGAGCTTTTTGGTCTAAACTCCACTCGCCGTGTTTGGAGGAAGAAGAAGGATGAGTACAACCCCAAGAACACCATCCCAACCGTGAAGCATGGAGGTGGAATCATTCTTTGGGGATGCTTTTCTGCAAAGGGGACAGGACGACTGCACCATATTGAGGGGAGGATGGATGGGGCCATGTATCGCGAGATCTTGGCCAACAACCTCCTTCCCTCAGTAAGAGCATTGAAGATGGATCATGGCTGGGTCTTCCAGCATGACAACAACCCGAAACACACAGCCAGGGCAACTAAGGAGTGGCTCCGTAAGAAGCATCTCAAGGTCCTGGAGTGGCCTAGCCAGTCTCCAGACCTGAACCCAATAGAAAATCTTTGGAGGGAGCTGAAAGTCCGTATTGCCCAGCGACAGCCCCGAAACCTGAAGGATCTGGAGAAGGTCTGTATGGAGGAGTGGGCCAAAATCCCTGCTGCAGTGTGTGCAAACCTGGTCAAGAACTACAGGAAACGTATGATCTCTGTAATTGCAAACAAAGGTTTCTGAACCAAATATTAAGTTATGCTTTTCTGATGTATCAAATACTTATGTCATGCAATAAAATGCAAATTAATTACTTAAAAATCATACAATGTGATTTTCTGGATTTTTGTTTTAGATTCCGTCACTCACAGTTGAAGAGTACCTATGATCAAAATTACAGACTTCTACATGCTTTGTAAGTGGGAAAACCTGCAAAATCGTCAGTGTATCAAATACTTGTTCTCCCCACTGTATATGGGGCATACAACAATCTCAGCTCTGTAGATTATATCTGTCCACCAACAGAATGTTATATATATGGGGCATACAACAATCTCAGCTCTGACATTATATCTGTCCACCAACAGAATGTTATATATATGGGGCATACAACAATCTCAGCTCTGTAGATTATATCTGTCCACCAACAGAATGTTATATATATGGGGCATACGACAATCTCAGCACTGTAGATTATATCTGTCCACCAACAGAATGTTATATATATGGGGCATACAACAATCTCAGCTATGTAGATTATATCTGTCCACCAACAGAATGTTATATATATGGGGCATACGACAATCTCAGCACTGTAGATTATATCTGTCCACCAACAGAATGTTATATATATGGGACTATATGCTGTGAAGAGACAGAGTCATTAGATCATGTATTCTGGTGTAGCTTGTTTCTGGTCACAGGTTCAGGAACGGTTAAAAAATCACAACATTTACTCATTCAGTGTTGGATCTCAATTTCAATGTACTTTGTTGAAGCACCTTTGGCAGTGATTACAGCCTCGAGTCTTCTTGGGTATGACACTACAAGCTTGGCACACCTGTATTTGGGGAGTTTATCCCATTCTTCTCTACAGATCCTCTCAAGCTCTGTCAGGTCGGATGGAGAGCATTGCTGCACAGCTATTTTCAGGTCTCTCCAGAGATGTTCGATCAGGTTCAAGTCCGGACTAACGGAAATTCAAGGAAATTCAGAGACTTGTACTGAAGCCACTCCTGTCTTGGCTGTGTGCTTAGGGTCATTGTCCTGTTGGAAGGAGAACCTTCACCCCAGTCTGAGGTCCTGAGCACTCTGGAGCATCAATCATTTCTCTGTACTTTGCTCCGTTCATCTTTGCCTCGATCCTGACTAGTCTCCCAGTCCCTGCCACCGAAAAACATCCCCACAGCATGACGCTGCCACCACCATGCTTCACCGTAGGGATGGTGCCAGGTTTTCTCCAGACGTGACCGGTTGGCATTCAGGCCAAAGAGTTTAATCTTGGTTTTATTAGACCAGAGAATCTTGTTTCTCATGGTCCGAGAGTCTTTAGTCTTTTTGGCAAACTCCAAGTGGGCTGTCATGTGCCTTTTACTGAGGAGTGGCTTCTGTCTGGCCACTTGGAGTTTGCCAAAAGGCCATAAAGGCCTGATTGGTGGAGTGCTGCAGAGATGGTTGTCCTTCTAGAAGGTTCTCCCATCTCCACAGAGGAACTCTGGATCTCTGTCAGAGGGACTATCGGGTTCTTGGTCACCTCCTGGACCAATGATCAGTTTGGCCGGGCGGCCAGCTCTAGGAAGAGTCTTGGTGGTTCCAAACTTCTACCATTTAAGAATGATGGAGGCCACTGTGTTCTTTAGGACCTTCAATGCTGCAGAAATGTTTTGGTACTCTTCTGTGCCTTGACACAATGCTGTCTCGGACCTCTACGGACAATTCCTTCAACCTCATGGATTGGTTTTTGCTCTGACACGCACTGTCAACTGTGGGACCTTATATAGACAGGTGAATGCCTTTCCAAATCATGTCCAATTTATTGAATTTAACACAGGTGGAGATCAATTCATGTAAATAAGGTATTTCTGTTTTGATTTTAAATAAATGTGCAAACATTTCTAAAAACCTGTTTTTCTTTGTCATTATGGGGTATTGTGTGT
>CM042393.1:2081649-2084149 GCA_023634145.1 Thymallus thymallus
TGAGATGTATTCAACTAAAGAAAACTAAGGCTCTTCTATGTGTCTGACTGACGTGTTCCAGGCCATGCACCTGTTTATATAAAGTGGCATTCAAAATATAATATTATGACACTTCATGTGGTCCTGAATAGGCCTATACTATGGAGACACGAGTCAATCAACTTCACCCAGTGGTAACCAACAATAGATTATCAAAGCGTTTCTGGCTATATTTTTGTTGACAAGAAATCAAAAGCAGCATCCAGCCTAGTAAAAAACCTGGTCTGGTCAACACCTGGAAAACAGAGACTGCTACAGTCCAGATTTCAGTTTGTCAATACAGGGCCCATAGCCATACATCCCTTTGTGACAGGGGGAATGGAAGCTTGTGGCAATTGATAAAACTGGGTTGACATGTTGTGCACGACCCGTTCTGTTCTCCACCACAAAACACCAGAAAATGGCCAAAAAGAGTAGCACTTGCTTTTACACTATGATTTGACTATTAGATATAAATATATATTAAATATAAATAAATAGAATTAGTCTCACCATATTAAACGAGAGTTCAATTCGCCTAACAGTGTTGACCTTAAAATGAGGGACAGATATTACTAACGTCACTAATCACATAAATAATAACCTTCAAAATGACTTTGTCAAAGAACCAAAATAACCAGGGCTTTACATTAGTGACAATGTGTTATGATCATGTAGTTTCCTAATCTTTTTACACTGTAATAATATAATAATAATGTACTCTGAACCCTGATTAGACCTGGGTCTTTATAATAATAATGTACTCAGAACCCTGATTAGCCCTGGGTCTTTATAATAATAATGTACTCTGAACCCTGATTAGCCCTGGGTCTTTATAATAATAATGTACTCTGAACCCTGATTAGACCTGGGTCTTTATAATAATAATGTACTCTGATCCCTGATTAGACCTGGGTCTTTATAATAATAATGTACTCTGATCCCTGATTAGACCTGGGTCTTTATAATAATAATGTACTCTGATCCCTGATTAGACCTGGGTCTTTATAATAATAATGTACTCTGATCCCTGATTAGACCTGGGTCTTTATAATAATAATGTACTCTGATCCCTGATTAGACCTGGGTCTTTATAATAATAATGTACTCTGATCCCTGATTAGACCTGGGTCTTTATAATAATAATGTACTCTGATCCCTGATTAGACCTGGGTCTTTATAATAATAATGTACTCTGATCCCTGATTAGACCTGGGTCTTTATAATAATAATGTACTCAGAACCCTGATTAGCCCTGGGTCTTTATAATAATAATGTACTCTGAACCCTGATTAGACCTGGGTCTTTATAATAATAATGTACTCTGATCCCTGATTAGACCTGGGTCTTTATAATAATAATGTACTCTGATCCCCTGATTAGACCTGGGTCTTTATAATAATAATGTACTCTGATCCCTGATTAGACCTGGGTCTTTATAATAATAATGTACTCTGATCCCTGATTAGACCTGGGTCTTTATAATAATAATGTACTCAGAACCCTGATTAGCCCTGGGTCTTTATAATAATAATGTACTCTGAACCCTGATTAGACCTGGGTCTTTATAATAATAATGTACTCTGATCCCTGATTAGACCTGGGTCTTTATAATAATAATGTACTCTGATCCCTGATTAGACCTGGGTCTTTATAATAATAATGTACTCTGATCCCTGATTAGACCTGGGTCTTTATAATAATAATGTACTCTGATCCCTGATTAGACCTGGGTCTTTATAATAATAATGTACTCTGATCCCTGATTAGACCTGGGTCTTTATAATAATAATGTACTCTGATCCCTGATTAGACCTGGGTCTTTATAATAATAATGTACTCTGATCCCTGATTATCACAGTAGTTGTAGATGGTGCAACAGGTCAGCACCTCAGGAGTAAATGTCAAGGGCTTTTCATAGCCGAGCATTCAGAGGTCGAGACAGCAGGTGCGGTAGAGAGGGAGAGAAGGAGGGAGAGAAGGAGGGAGGGAGGGGGAGGGAGAGAGGGAGAGAGAGAGAGAGAGAGAGAGAGAGAGAGAGAGAGAGAGAGAGAGAGAGAGAGAGAGAGAGAGAGAGAGAGAGAGAGGAGAGAGAGGAGAGAGAGATAGAGAGAGAGAGAGAGAGAGAGAGAGGAGAGAGATAGAGAGAGAGAGAGGACAAGGTAGCACAATGAACAGCTCAGGGTTCCATTGCCCAGTTTTTTTCCTTTAAAGTGTGTGACCAAATCATGTACTGGAGCCAACGACTGAACAAGTTTAGCACCAGTGCCATTAGTAGAAAACGTTAGTAACACCGGTGCCATTAGTGGAAAACGTTAGTAACACCGTGTCATTAGTGGAAAAAGTTAGTAGCACCAACTGAAAAAGTTAGTAGCACCAACTGAAAAGGTTAGTAGCACCAACTGAAAAGGTTAGTAGCACCAACTGAAAAGGTTAGTAGCACCAACTGAAAAGGTTAGTAGCGACCAACTGAAAAGGTTAG
>CM042393.1:2089149-2111649 GCA_023634145.1 Thymallus thymallus
AGGAGGCTATATACAGGAAGTACCAGTACAGAGTCAATGTGAGGAGGCTATATACAGGGGTACCAGTACAGAGTCAATGTGAGGAGGCTATATACAGGAAGTACCAGTACAGAGTCAATGTGAGGAGGCTATATACAGGGGTACCAGTACAGAGTCAATGTGAGGAGGCTATATACAGGAAGTACCAGTACAGAGTCAATGTGAGGAGGCTATAAACAGGAAGTACCAGTACAGAGTCAATGTGAGGAGGCTATATACAGGAAGTACCAGTACAGAGTCAATGTGAGGAGGATATATACAGGGGTAACAGTACAGAGTCAATGTGAGAAGGCTATATACAGGAAGTACCAGTAAAGAGTCAATGTGAGGAGGCTATATACAGGACGTACCAGTACAGAGTCAATGTGAGGAGGCTATATACAGGAAGTACCAGTACAGAGTCAATGTGAGGAGGCTATATAAAGGAAGTACCAGTACAGAGTCAATGTGAGGAGGCTATATACAGGGGTACCAGTACAGAGTCAATGTGAGGAGGCTATATACAGGGGTACCAGTACAGAGTCAATGTGAGGAGGCTATATACAGGAAGTACCAGTACAGAGTCAATGTGAGGAGGCTATATACAGGAAGTACCAGTACAGAGTCAATGTGAGGAGGCTATATACAGGAAGTACCAGTACAGAGTCAATGTGAGGAGGCTATATACAGGGGTAACAGTACAGAGTCAATGTGAGGAGGCTATATACAGGAAGTACCAGTACAGAGTCAATGTGAGGAGGCTATATACAGGAAGTACCAGTACAAAGTCAATGTGAGGAGGCTATATACAGGGGTAACAGTACAGAGTCAATGTGAGGAGGCTATATACAGGAAGTACCAGTACAGAGTCAATGTGAGGAGGCTATATACAGGAAGTACCAGTACAGAGTCAATGTGAGGAGGCTATATACAGGGGTAACAGTACAGAGTCAATGTGAGGAGGCTATATACAGGAAGTACCAGTACAGAGTCAATGTGAGGAGGCTATATACAGGAAGTACCAGTACAAAGTCAATGTGAGGAGGCTATATACAGGGGTAACAGTACAGAGTCAATGTAAGGAGGCTATATAAAGGAAGTACCAGTACAGAGTCAATGTGAGGAGGATATATACAGGGGTACCAGTACAGAGTCAATGTGAGGAGGCTATATACAGGTGTACCAGTACAGAGTCAATGTGAGGAGGCTATATAAAGGAAGTACCAGTACAGAGTCAATGTGAGGAGGTAATATACAGGAAGTACCAGTACAGAGTCAATGTGAGGAGGCTATATACATGGGTACCAGTACAGAGTCAATGTGAGGAGGCTATATACAGGTGTACCAGTACAGAGTCAATGTGAGGAGGCTATATACAGGAAGTACCAGTACAGAGTCAATGTGAGGAGGCTATATACAGGAAGTACCAGTACAGATTCAATGTGAGGAGGCTATATACAGGAAGTACCAATACAGAGTCAATGTGAGGAGGCTATATACAGGAAGTACCAGTACAGAGTCAATGTGAGGAGGATATATACAGGAAGTACCAGTACAGAGTCAATGTGAGGAGGCTATATACAGGTGTACCAGTACAGAGTCAATGTGAGGAGGCTATATACAGGAAGTACCAGTACAGAGTCAATGTGAGGAGGCTATATACAGGAAGTACCAGTACAGAGTCAATGTGAGGAGGCTATATACAGGAAGTACCAGTACAGAGTCAATGTGAGGAGGCTATATACAGGAGTATCAGTACAGTTACTGTTACTGACTGTTACTGTTACTGACTGTTACTGTTACTGACAGTTATTGTTACTGACTGTTACTGTTATTGTTACTGACTGTTACTGTAACAGTTACTGACTGTTACAGTTACTGACTGTTACTGTAACAGTTACTGACTGTTACTGTAACAGTTACTGACTGTTACTGTTATTGTTACTGACTGTTACTGTAACAGTTACTGACTGTTACAGTTACTGACTGTTACTGACTGTTACTGTTACTGACTGTTACTGTTACTGACTGTTACGGTTAATGACTGTTACGGTTTCTGACTGTTTCTGACTGTTAATGTTACTGACTGTTACTGTTACTTTTTCTGACTGTTACTGTTTCTGACTGTTACTGTTACTGACTGTTACTGTTTCTGACTGTTTCTGACTGTTTCTATTTCTGACTGTTAATGCTACTGACTGTTACTGTTACTGTTACTGTTTCTGACTGTTACTGTTTCTGACTGTTACTGTTTCTGACTGTTACTGTTTCTTACTGTTACTGTTTCTGACTGTTACTGACTGTTACTATTACTGACTGTTACTGTTTCTGACTGTTTCTGACTGTTACTGTTTCTGACTGTTACTGTTTCTGACTGTGAAAAACAGCAAAGATATTTTCTTTGCTTTGCTGTAAACAAGATGCTCATTAGTATTCTTTGGGCCAAGCTAAGCAGAGAGAGAGAGAGAGAGAGAGAGAGAGAGAGAGAGAGATGCAGAGAGAGAGAGAGAGAGAGAGATATATATATAGAGAGAGAGAGAGAGAGACAGAGATGCAGAGAGAGAGAGAGTGAGAGAGAGAGAGAGAGAGAGAGAGAGAGAGAGAGAGAGAGAGAGATAGAGAGAGAGAGAAAGAGTGGGGGGGGGGGGGGGGGGAGAGAGAGAGAGGGAGAGAGAGAGAGAGAGAGAGAGAGAGAGAGAGAGAGAGGGAGCCTTCATTACTGAAATGAAAACAGCTTCATTAAGATGACCGTAATCGCCCTGGCACCCACCGGTGATTGAACGCAGATTGCGGATCAACGGACAAGAAGTAAACAACACAAAAATAAAGGTCTTAGAGCCAGGGCCACAGATAGGTATTATCCACACAGCACAACACAACACAACACAACACTGTAAGGAATCTGCATACTAAGGATTCAGTAAGAGGATTTCTTCTCATCTCAGCTCTCACAGTCCATCCAATCTGCACTAACATATGTTGTTATATTACACCTTCCGTCCTCTTCTCAGTGGCCAGAAGTGCCTTAGTTGTATTCATTTATTTATTTAACCTTTATTTAACCAGGCAAGTCAGTTAAGAACAAATTCTTATTTACAATGACGGCCTACCAAAAAACAAAAGACCTCCTGAGGAGACGGGGGCGGGGATTAAAAATATAAAATAAATAAATATAAATATAGGACCAAACACACATCACAACAAGAGAGACAAAACAACACTACATAAAGAGAGACCTAACACAACAACATAGCAAGGCAGCAACACATGACAACACAGCATGGTAGCAACGTAACAGTAGTAGTTACTAATACTAAGTCTATCAGTAATACACAAGTGCTAAGACTGCATTCAAAATGGCACTCTATTCACTATGGGCCCTGGTGAAAAGTACTGCACTACATAGGGAATAGGGTGCCATTCGGGACACAGCCTAAGTCTCGTTCATCAGTTAAATAGACCTGCTCCTTTAAGACCATAAGGTTGACCAGTCAGAAGCCCATGACAAGCTCTCCAGCTCTAATCAAGCTAATTGGAAAACCCCACAGCGGATAGCCAGCGAGTATGCAGAGGTTCAGTACTGTATTAGGTTCAGTACTGTATTAGGTTCAGTACTGTATTAGGTTCAGTACTGTATTAGGTTCAGTACTGTATTAGGTTCAGGGATTACTGCTTTGTGTGTTGTCAAATCAAATCAAATCAACTTTTATTGGTCACATACACGTGGTTAGCAGATGTTATTGTGGGTGTAGCGAAATGCTTGTGCTTCTAGCTCCGACAGTGCAGTAATATCTAACAAGTAATATCTAACAGTTTCACAACATACAGTCGTGAAAAAGTAAGTACACCCCCTGGAAAGGTCTCTATTTTATTTTTTACATATCTGGACAGATGGATATGTAATCTTCACTTCAACACTATTGACAGATAAAGGTTACCCAATTTAACAAATCACACACATACATTTTTTTTTTTAAATGTTATACAATTAAAATAAACAAAAAAGCCTTTTCCTTATGGGGATAAAGTTAGTACACCCCTACCTTTACCATCACATAACATGGATACAATCAGAATTAGGTACCAAAACAAGTGCAAATGATTAGAAAACATTAGAGAGAAACCTAGGAGGCTCCAGCCTTCCTTAAAGATAAGAACATTGGTCTGGTTTGGTCTTAACCATATGGGTGTGTGGTAACACATCATTCAAAGATCAGAAGACCTACCGAGGCCCTCAGAAGAAAGATTATTGATGCCCATGAATCTGGGAGGGGTTACAGTCTGGGAGGAGTTACAGTCTGGGAGGAGTTACAGTCTGGGAGGAGTTACAGTCTGGGAGGAGTTACAGTCTGGGAGGAGTTACAGTCTGGGAGGAGTTACAAATACATTTCCAAGCAATTCAAAGTACATCATTCCACTTCCACTGGTCATTCCAGACCACTGGCAAACTACCTAGGACAGGTCGTCCCACCAAACTACCTAGGACAGGTCGTCCCACCAAACTACCTAGGACAGGTCGTCCCACCAAACTACCTAGGACAGGTCGTCCCACCAAACTACCTAGGACAGGTCGTCCCACCAAACTACCTAGGACAGGTCGTCCCACCAAACTACCTAGGACAGGTCGTCCCACCAAACTACCTAGGACAGGTCGTCCCACCAAACTACCTAGGACAGGTCGTCCCACCAAACTACCTAGGACAGGTCGTCCCACCAAACTACCTGGGACAGGTCGTCCCACCAAACTACCTAGGACAGGTCGTCCCACCAAACTACCTAGGACAGGTCGTCCCACCAAACTACCTAGGACAGGTCGTCCCACCAAACTACCTAGAACAGGTCGTCCCACCAAACTACCTAGGACAGGTCGTCCCACCAAACTACCTAGGACAGGTCGTCCCACCAAACTACCTAGGACAGGTCGTCCCACCAAACTACCTAGGACAGGTCGTCCCACCAAACTACCTAGGACAGGTCGTCCCACCAAACTACCTAGGACAGGTCGTCCCACCAAACTACCTAGGACAGGTCGTCCCACCAAACTACCTAGGACAGGTCGTCCCACCAAACTACCTAGGACAGGTCGTCCCACCAAACTACCTAGGACAGGTCGTCCCACCAAACTACCTAGGACAGGTCGTCCCACCAAACTACCTAGGACAGGTCGTCCCACCAAACTACCTAGAACAGGTCGTCCCACCAAACTACCTAGAACAGGTCGTCCCACCAAACTACCTAGAACAGGTCGTCCCACCAAACTACCTAGAACAGGTCGTCCCACCAAACTACCTAGGACAAGTCGTCCCACCAAACTACCTAGGACAAGTCGTCCCACCAAACTACCTAGGACAAGTCGTCCCACCAAACTACCTAGGACAAGTCGTCCCACCAAACTACCTAGGACAAGTCGTCCCACCAAACTACCTAGAACAGGTCGTCCCACCAAACTACCTAGGACAAGTCGTCCCACCAAACTACCTAGGACAAGTCGTCCCACCAAACTACCTAGAACAGGTCGTCCCACCAAACTACCTAGGACAAGTCGTCCCACCAAACTACCTAGGACAAGTCGTCCCACCAAAGTCAGCCCAAGAGCTGACCGAAAGATATCTTATCAAGTGCAATATTGTAAGCAATTAATGACTGAACTTACGTAGTCATTCACTCAGGAATGCATATTAGTATCCTGTCAGTTGTATCTTTTCTCATTGCTTTTAGTATATCGAATGTGCAATACGTGCAGTTATCTGTAATTAAACCCTGCGCACTAAGGACTGTATTTTAAGGGAATTACTATTATTACCCCAAATGATATCATACACACATTTAGCTATTAAAGTATCTCTTCCTGTCATTTACCTGTACAGTTAATGTAACCATGCAAAATATTCACTTACCTGTTCATTTAGCCAGTCTGTATATTAAGTAAACTATTATTACCCTCACTTATGTCATACGCACTTTTAGCTACTGAAGTATTTCTCTGCCATTGACCTGTTTAGTATAGTTAACCATCCAACATCCACCAATGTATAGTGTACATATTCAGCCAACCACCCATACTATGCAATGTCTTTTTATAGCTTTTTTGCACTCCAGATATCTTGTATTTGTATACTTTTTCATACTGCCGCTCTATGTATCATGTATCATGTATCTGTCTTTTGTGTATTTTCGTTCTGGCATTTTGCACCTGCCCTGTGTTTTTTCGTAGCTACTTGACGAAGAATTTTCACCTCGGGGATCAATAAAGTATCTATCTATCTACATAAGAGATTGGTGATGCAGAATGTAAACACCATTAAAGTGACTAAGATAGTGAGAAGATAGCGTACAGTTTATACATATGAGATGAATAGTGTAAAATACGGAAACATTATTAAAGTGACTAGTGTTTAATTTCCTTAAAGTGGCCAGTGATTTCTAGTCTGTGTCTTTAGGCAGCAGCCTCTAATGTGCTAGTGATGGCTGTTTAGCAGTCTGATGGCCTTGAGATAGAAGCTGTTTTTCAGTCTCTCGGTCCCAGCTTTGATGCACCTGTACTGACCTCACCTTCTGGATGATAGCAGGGTGAACAGGCAGTGGCTCGTGTGGTTGGGGTGCTCCCTCTGCTGTTTCCTGAAGTCCACAATAATCTCCTTAGTTTTGTTGATGTTAAGTGAGAGGCGGGGTTCAGACCCGGGGCCTCGAGCTTGGTGATGAGCTTGGAGGGTACTATGGTGTTGAATGCTGAGCTATAGTCAATAAACAGCATTCTTACATAGGTATTCCTCTTGTCCAGATGGGATAGGGCAGTGTGTAATGTGATGGCGATTGCATCATCTGTGGATCTATTGGGACGGTAAGTAAATTGAAGGGGGTCTAGAGTGTCAGGTAAGGTAGAGGTGATATGATCCTTGACTAGTCTCTCAAAGGACTTCATGATGACAGAGGTCAGTGCTACGGGGTGATAGTCATTTAGTTCAGTTACCTTTGCTTTCTTAGATACAGGGACAATGGTGGCCATCTTGAAGCATGTGGGGACAACAGAGTTGGATAGGGAGAGATTGAATATATGTGTAAACACAGGCCAGCTGGTCTGAGCATGCTCTGAGGACGTGGCTAGGGATACCATTATGCTCTGAGGACGTGGCTAGGGATACCATCATGCTCTGAGGACGTGGCTAGGGATACCAGCATGCTCTGAGGACGTAGCTAGGGATACCAGCATGCTCTGAGGACGTGGCTAGGGATACCATCATGCTCTGAGGACGTGGCTAGGGATACCATCATGCTCTGAGGACGTGGCTAGGGATACCAGCATGCTCTGAGGACGTGGCTAGGGATACCATCATGCTCTGAGGATGTGGCTAGGGATACCATCATGCTCTGAGGACGTGGCTAGGGGTACCATCATGCTCTGAGGACGTGGCTAGGGAGACCATCATGCTCTGAGGACGTGGCTAGGGAGACCATCATGCTCTGAGGACGTGGCTAGGGAGACCATCATGCTCTGAGGACGTGGCTAGGGAGACCATCATGCTCTGAGGACGTGGCTAGGGATACCATCATGCTCTGAGGACGTGGCTAGGGATACCATCATGCTCTGAGGACGTGGCTAGGGATGCCATCATGCTCTGAGGGCGTGGCTAGGGATACCATCATGCTCTGAGGACGTGGCTAGGGATACCATCATGCTCTGAGGACGTGGCTAGGGAGACCATCATGCTCTGAGGACGTTGCTAGGGATACCATCATGCTCTGAGGGCGTGGCTAGGGATACCATCATGCTCTGAGGGCGTGGCTAGGGATACCAGCATGCTCTGAGGACGTTGCTAGGGATACCAGCATGCTCTGAGGACGTTGCTAGGGATACCAGCATGCTCTGAGGACGTTGCTAGGGATACCATCATGCTCTGAGGACGTTGCTAGGGATACCAGCATGCTCTGAGGACGTTGCTAGGGATACCAGCATGCTCTGAGGACGTTGCTAGGGATACCATCATGCTCTGAGGACGTTGCTAGGGATACCATCATGGTAACTACTCTGTGTAAGAGACGTACTGCGTGAGTGTTGTTGTGTGAGAGAGAGCGAGCCAATCAATTCATGTTTAAAAAAGGGTGGGCTTTCTGAACCTTTTCATAATAAGAATTTCTCCCATTACTGTTTTACTTTACTGTGCTTCCCTTTGCAGTTTATCCGCTAGCTACACATCCACCATCCACCCCGTTCCAAACTTCTTCTAAATGGCTTTGGCTGGAGAACATCATCCATACTACCTCAGCCCCCTCGTTGGCACGGCACAATGACATCTACCCATCAATAACACTGTGATTTGAGAATACACACTGCCTGGTGACTTCCCTTAAATAATCCCTACAGTACAGCACTGACTGGTCAAAATAAATGAGAGGGGAGAGACAGGGGAGAGAGAGGGGAGAGACAGGGGAGATAGGGGAGAGACAGGGGAGAGAGAGGGGAGAGACAGGGGAGAGAGAGGCGAGAGACAGGGGAGAGAGGGGAGAGAGAGGGGAGAGACAGGGGAGAGAGAGGGGAGAGACAGGGGAGAGAGAGGGAAGAGACAGGGGAGAGAGAGGTGAGAGAGAGGGGAGAGACAGGGGGAGAGAGGGGAGAGAGAGAGGGGATAGACAGGGGAGAGAGAGGTGAGAGACAGGGGAGAAAGAGGGGAGAGAGGGGAGAGACAGGGGAGAGAGGGGAGAGACAGGGGAGAGAGAGGGGAGAGACAGGGGAGAGAGAGGGAAGAGACAGGGGAGAGAGAGGTGAGAGAGAGGGGAGAGACAGGGGGAGAGAGGGGAGAGAGAGAGGGGATAGACAGGGGAGAGAGAGGTGAGAGACAGGGGAGAAAGAGGGGAGAGAGGGGAGAGACAGGGGAGAGAGAGGTGAGAGACAGGGGAGAGAGGGGAGAGAGAGGGGAGAGACAGGGGAGAGAGGGGAGAGAGAGGGGAGAGACAGGGGAGAGAGAGGGAAGAGACAGGGGAGAGAGAGGTGAGAGAGAGGGAAGAGACAGGGGGAGAGAGGGGAGAGAGAGAGGGGAGAGACAGGGGAGAGAGAGGGGAGAGAGAGGGAAGAGACAGGGGAGAGAGAGGTGAGAGAGAGGGGAGAGACAGGGGGAGAGAGGGGAGAGAGAGAGGGGATAGACAGGGGAGAGAGAGGTGAGAGACAGGGGAGAAAGAGGGGAGAGAGGGGAGAGACAGGGGAGAGAGAGGTGAGAGACAGGGGAGAGAGGGGAGAGACAGGGGAGAGAGGGGAGAGAGAGGGGAGAGAGGGGAGAGAGAGGGGAGAGACAGGGGAGAGAGAGGGGAGAGACAGGGGAGAGAGAGGGGAGAGACAGGGGAGAGAGAGGGGAGAGACAGGGGAGAGAGAGGGGAGAGAGAGGGGAGAGACAGGGGAGAGAGAGGGGAGAGAGGGGAGAGACAGGGGAGAGACAGGGGAGAGAGAGGGGAGAGACAGGGGAGAGAGAGGGGAGAGACAGGGGAGAGAGGGGAGAGACAGGGGAGAGAGAGGGGAGAGACAGGGGAGATAGGGGAGAGACAGGGGAGAGAGAGGGGAGAGACAGGGGAGAGAGAGGCGAGAGACAGGGGAGAGAGGGGAGAGAGAGGGGAGAGACAGGGGAGAGAGAGGGGAGCGACAGGGGAGAGAGAGGGAAGAGACAGGGGAGAGAGAGGTGAGAGAGAGGGGAGAGACAGGGGGAGAGAGGGGAGAGAGAGAGGGGATAGACAGGGGAGAGAGAGGTGAGAGACAGGGGAGAAAGAGGGGAGAGAGGGGAGAGACAGGGGAGAGAGGGGAGAGACAGGGGAGAGAGAGGGGAGAGACAGGGGAGAGAGAGGGAAGAGACAGGGGAGAGAGAGGTGAGAGAGAGGGGAGAGACAGGGGGAGAGAGGGGAGAGAGAGAGGGGATAGACAGGGGAGAGAGAGGTGAGAGACAGGGGAGAAAGAGGGGAGAGAGGGGAGAGACAGGGGAGAGAGAGGTGAGAGACAGGGGAGAGAGGGGAGAGAGAGGGGAGAGACAGGGGAGAGAGGGGAGAGACAGGGGAGAGACAGGGGAGAGAGAGGGAAGAGACAGGGGAGAGAGAGGTGAGAGAGAGGGAAGAGACAGGGGGAGAGAGGGGAGAGAGAGAGGGGAGAGACAGGGGAGAGATAGGGGAGAGAGAGGGAAGAGACAGGGGAGAGAGAGGTGAGAGAGAGGGGAGAGACAGGGGGAGAGAGGGGAGAGAGAGAGGGGATAGACAGGGGAGAGAGAGGTGAGAGACAGGGGAGAAAGAGGGGAGAGAGGGGAGAGACAGGGGAGAGAGAGGTGAGAGACAGGGGAGAGAGGGGAGAGACAGGGGAGAGAGGGGAGAGAGAGGGGAGAGAGGGGAGAGAGAGGGGAGAGACAGGGGAGAGAGGGGAGAGAGAGGGGAGAGACAGGGGAGAGAGAGGGGAGAGACAGGGGAGAGAGAGGGGAGAGAGAGGGGAGAGACAGGGGAGAGAGAGGGGAGAGAGAGGGGAGAGACAGGGGAGAGAGAGGGGAGAGACAGGGGAGAGAGGGGAGAGACAGGGGAGAGACAGGGGAGAGAGAGGGGAGAGACAGGGGAGAGAGAGGGGAGAGACAGGGGAGAGAGGGGAGAGACAGGGGAGAGAGAGGGGAGAGAGAGGGGAGAGACAGGGGAGAGAGAGGGGAGAGTGAATGTATAGCTTAGTTATAAATAAGGAGAAGAAAATCTAGACACATTTCTATTAGGGCCGGGATGATACCAGTATTGTGATAGTCATTAGTATCGTGCCAAGGAAACAAAACATGAAACGGATTTACCTTCAGGAAAACGTGTGTTGTAAACAAACATCATTATGTTTCATCCAGAGTCACATTTATTTATTTCCCAAGCCATAGCACACAACATTTTACATCCAGTACAGCAGGTTTTTAAAGGACCAAGTTTGGTCCCTCCCACATAGAAACTTATAAAATAGTATTCCTTTAGCTGGGGGATTTCTTACAGTCTGTTTTGACAACATATTGCAGCTCGCCACTCTTCCCTCCAGCTGCTTTATTAAATGTTTAAAAGGCTCCTGAAAGGCCCTCTTTTTCGTAGAAGTGAGAGAGCGGATAAATGCAGGCGATCGTGTAAATCCCCAAATTTGGCCATCAATGATTCATCCGGGCGGATCACTTATTTAGAGCGTATCAAATCTCTAAGTTTAAAAAGAAAAACCAGAGTGCTCAAATCCTGCCTGGGTACTAACAACAGCATCTGTAGTAGCATCGTAAGGTTCTGGATTACACGCTGGGAAGCTGTGGTGGCTGAGAAGCTCAAGCCCCATTGGTCAACCCAGTGGAAACGCAGGCCCTGATTCGTCGAACCAGCGGAAGCTCATCCCTGAATGGCTAGCCCAGGCCAGCGGTTGGTCGGTTGGTTAGTGCCTTCTCTGATCTGTCCTGATCATGCCTTCACTGCTCACTCTGCAGCGCTCTGACCTTCACTGACAGCCAAAGAGGATGAACTAAACATCGAAACCCTTACTAGTTGTTGTTCTGCTGGCGTTATAAACTGACGGAAGGCTATATCCTGTTATCTCTTTCCCTTAGCTAGGCTTAGACACACTCATGGATTCGTAATTCGTCAATCCATCCCTATCTATCCATCTATAAGTCTACTCAGCTCAGGGTATCCTGTCCTATCCCATCTCATGTTTGTTTGAAGTGTTTTGATTTGTCTTGTTGTGATCAAGGCTCTAACGAGCTGTCGCTCTGCTTGTTGTTGTGATCAAGGCTCTAACGAGCTGTAGCTCTGCTTGTTGTTGTGATCAAGGCTCTAACGAGCTGTAGCTCTGCTTGTTGTTGTGATCAAGGCTCTAACGAGCTGTAGCTCTGCTTGTTGTTGTGATCAAGGCTCTAACGAGCTGTCGCTCTGCTTGTTGTTGTGATCAAGGCTCTAACGAGCTGTAGCTCTACTTGTTGTTGTGATCAAGGCTCTATCGAGCTGTAGCTCTGCTTGTTGTTGTGATCAAGGCTCTAACGAGCTGTAGCTCTACTTGTTGTTGTGATCAAGGCTCTATCGAGCTGTAGCTCTGCTAACTGCTCTCCATCCAGTGGTCTATTCTGCTTTGCTCTGGTCTCATCTTTGGCATTGATGGACTTACTCTGAGTGTTAATCGCATGGTGATGGATGTGATGCCATCATACTGTCCCAAATGGCACCTTGTTACCTACATGGGCCTTGGTCAAATGTAGTGCACTATATAGGGAATAGGGTGCTATTTGGGATGCAGTCACTACCACATGCTGCTCTGCTGCTAATAGTGACAACAAAGGAGGATTTGATCTACTGGCCTGGTGGCTTCATCTCCTTCATAAATGGGTGATGTTTTTGGGACACACTTTGATGTGTCCCAAATACTATCCTATTCCCTACATAGTGCACTACTTTTGAGCAGGGCCCATAGTGAAAAGGGTGCCATTTGGGACGCACACTTTCACACAGCAAAATATCACCGCCTGCCTTGTTGTCAAAATAGGCTGCTTTACTTAAGTGAATAGGCGCAGGAAACTTAAGCCAACATAAAAATAAGATTGGAATGAGACAGATGTGTGATTAAATTGTTGTCCACAACTTTTACTGAATGAATGAATGAATGGATGAATACACAAGTTGAATAGTGTAACGAATGCCCCGTGCAAGACGACGGGCCCTCCTCCTCTCCAGCGATCATCCTCGCCGGCGTTCTAAACCGGCGGTCGGGGGAAGATGGTAGCAACACCCTGATGACCCACACCTGTTCCATATTGGTCATCAGGGTCACTATTTAACCCTGTGTTTTTTGTTTCAACCCTCGCGGGTTATTGTCTATTGTGTGTTGCTGTTTTCAAATTAAATGTCATTCGTTCCTTCGCTAAACTTCATCTCTTTTTCATTTTTGCCTCATCACTCACTTCTCACCCCTCGCAATATCACAAATAGAGCCTTGTAAAGAGCTTTGTATTAATTCTGTCAATAATAAATGGTGTTTCCAGTATGGAGTACCTCTGAAGAAGCATAGTGAATGAATTAATTAATACGTTATTTTGGGGTCATATGGATTCCAGTACAATCCAAGTCAAATCATTTCTAAATGGAACACCCATTTAAAAATTGACCATATCAATTTATTTTATTTTTAGTTATTTTTACCTTTATTTAACGAGGCAAGTCAGTTCAAAATCTTATTTACAATGACGGCCTACACCGGCCAAACTCTGATGACGCTGGGCCAATTGTGCACCGCCCTATGGGACTCCCAATCACGGCTGGTTGTGATACAGTCTTGATTCGAACCAGGTTGTCTGTAGTGACGCCTCTAACACTGAGATGCAGTGACTTAGACCACTGAACCAGGTTGTCTGTAGTGACACCTCTAACACTGAGATGCAGTGACTTAGACCACTGAACCAGGTTGTCTGTAGTGACGCCTCTAACACTGAGATGCAGTGACTTAGACCACTGAACCAGGTTGTCTGTAGTGACACCTCTGACACTGAGATGCAGTGACTTAGACCACTGAACCAGGTTGTCTGTAGTGACGCCTCTAACACTGAGATGCAGTGTCTTAGACCACTGAACCAGGTTGTCTGTAGTGACTCCTCTAACACTGAGATGCAGTGTCTTAGACCACTGAACCAGGTTGTCTGTAGTGACTCCTCTAGCACTGAGATACAGTGTCTTAGACCACTGAACCAGGTTGTCTGTAGTGATGCCTCTAGCACTGAGATACAGTGTCTTAGACCACTGAACCAGGTTGTCTGTAGTGACGCCTCTGACACTGAGATTCAGTGTCTTAGATCACTGAACCAGGTTGTCTGTAGTGACGCCTCTGACACTGAGATGCAGTGTCTTAGACCACTGAACCAGGTTGTCTGTAGTGACTCCTCTAACACTGAGATGCAGTGTCTTAGACCACTGAACCAGGTTGTCTGTAGTGACTCCTCTAACACTGAGATGCAGTGTCTTAGACCACTGAACCAGGTTGTCTGTAGTGACGCCTCTAACACTGAGATGCAGTGTCTTAGACCACTGAACCAGGTTGTCTGTAGTGACTCCTCTAACACTGAGATGCAGTGTCTTAGACCACTGAACCAGGTTGTCTGTAGTGACTCCTCTAACACTGAGATGCAGTGTCTTAGACCACTGAACCAGGTTGTCTGTAGTGACGCCTCTAACACTGAGATGCAGTGTCTTAGACCACTGAACCAGGTTGTCTGTAGTGACGCCTCTAACACTGAGATGCAGTGTCTTAGACCACTTGGCTCTAACATGTAATTACCTCCATATCATGGCTATCAGAGGTGACAGGCAATAAAAAGAAAATACTTCTGCATTTCTCGCTGTGTAAACACATCACAAATAGGCTGGCGATAACTCCTGATAAAGTTGGGTAGCTGATATTCAGACCTTAAATTGCCAAATTGATTAGTCACAGGAATCAGGACTAATAAAGCCAATGCAACGGCCTATTTAACAAACGGTGGGCCTACCATATGGATGGGCGTTCATAAAATGTAATTGTGGGCCGACATGGTGGGATACACACCAGTAAGCACGAGCCAACGTCTTTTGGACGTCTTTTTTTGTTCCTGTCCAGACAGGGCGTCTTCTTTTGGTGTTTATACAAACGGTAGACTTACTACATCGCTGGGTATTCATCAAATTACATTTCAGGCAACACTGTAGGCTACACCTCAGTAAGCCGGGACGATGGCGACGCTTCTTGGATGCCTTTTTTTGGTACAGTCCGGACATTTTTTTTTGATCTGGTCCGGACCAAATCTGAACCAATCAAAGACGTCTATGTTTGGTTCAGATTTGGTCCGGTCTGGACCAGCTTTGATTTGGCCCAATCATAGACGTCTATAAGTTACGTCTTTTCAAGTCCGATGGCACTATGGTCTGATAAGAGTGTAAATCAACTATACATAAATGTATATGTAAAAATGAACAATTGCAGAGCATGATAAATATTATTATAATGAGCTCCCCCCAAAACAATATTAACACCCAGTGTGCTTTGGAGTTCATTTTGGTATGTTCATTTTCACATACACTATACAGTACAGTGTATTGGGAAAGCATTCAGACCCCTTGACTTTTTCAACATTTTGTTCCGTTACAGCCTTATTCTAAAATGCACTAAATACAAATGTTTCCTCATCAATCTACGCACAGTACACCATAATGACAAAGCTGTAACCATTACTGAGAATGTTTTTGCTGATTGGGCCGGCAACTTGAAAATGTATTTCTGTATTTTAAAATACATGTATTTTAATTAAAAACATTGCAAAATACAAAATAAGTATTTAGTAGTTTATTTTGATACATTAATCTTCATAGTATTATGTCATTGTATTTAGTCAACTTACCCATCCCTGAGGAAGAATGACTCATTGTTCCCTGTCTCCTAGGAAAGGTATTGGGACCAGGGGGGCTCTGTTCTGTTCCACTCTGCTCTGCTCTGTTCTGTTCTACTCTGCTCTGCTCTGTTCTGATCTGTTCTACTCTGTTCTGTTCCACTCTGCTCTGCTCTGTTCTGATCTGTTCTGCTCTGATCTGTTCTACTCTGCTCTGTTCTACTCTGCTCTGTTCTACTATGCTCTGTTCTACTCTGTTCTGCTCTGTTCTACTCTGTTCTGCTCTGCTCTGTTCTACTCTGTTCTGCTCTGCTCTGATCTGTTCTACTCTGTTCTGTTCTACTCTGTTCTGTTCTACTCTGTTCTGTTCTGCTCTGTTCTACTCTGTTCTGCTCTGCTCTGATCTGTTCTACTCTGTTCTGTTCTACTCTGTTCTGTTCTACTCTGTTCTGTTCTGCTCTGTTCTACTCTGTTCTGCTTAAGGTTGCACATTTTGGGGATTTTTTTTATTTTTTTATTTCACCTTTATTTAACCAGGTTAAATAAAGATTATTATTATTATTAATAATTATTCAGAGGTGGGAACTTTCAGTGGGAATTAACGGGAATGTATGGGAATTAACGGGAATATATGGAAATTAACGGAAATATATGCAAATAAATATTAATACCATTTAAATGTAGATGTTTTACGCGATACATTTACCATATAATATGGAGACAGAAACATAAACCTTTTACCTTATCATATGGAGACAGAAACATAAACCTTTTACCTTATCATATGGAGACATAATTGCATGATTACATCCTTCAAATAGAAATATAAAAAACTATGTAGTTTTTAGTTACCCTTGTATTGGTCAGCCTGTTGCGTGCTTTGGTGTGTGTGTTCCCAAACAAGAACCAGTTGCGCTCTGAGGCGGCTGATGTTGGTGGGATTTGGAGGATGATGGAGGCACGACTGCCATATTCCATCTCCATCCCAAAGCCCTTGCTTGGAAGTGTACTTCGCCAGACTGCCAAGATCCTTGCCCTCATCCAGGCCAAGGTGGCGAGACACGGTAGTGATGACACCATAGGCCTTGTTGATCTCTGCACCAGACAGGATGCTCTTGCCAGCATACTTGGGATCCAACGTGTGCTGCGGCGTGTATGAGCTTCAGGCAGAAGCTGTCACGCTTTTTGATGTATTTCAGAACTGCAGTTTCCTCTGCTTGGAGCAACAGTGAAGTGGGCAGGGAAGTACGGATGTCTTCTCTTACATCTGCAAGCAGAGTCTGAACATCAGACAGGATGGCATTGTCTCCCTCAATCAGTGCAATGGCTACAGCTATAGGTTTCAGGAGTCTCAGGCTGCTTACCACTCTCTCCCATAATACCTCTTCCAGGAGGATCCTCTTGATGGGGCTGTCCATATTGGCAGACTGTGATATGGCCATTTCTTGGAGAGACCCCTTCCCCACCATGATGACAACACCACCCCAATGGGTGTTGCTGGGCAGCTTCAATGTAGTGCTCTTATTCTTCTCACTTTGCTTGGTGAGGTAGATTGCTGCTATAACTTGATGACCCTTCACATACATAACCATTTCCTTGGCTCTCTTGTAGAGTGTATCCATTGTTTTCAGTGCCATGATGTCCATGAGGAGCAGATTCAGTGCATGAGCAGCACAACCAATGTGATGTGAGGGTAGGACTCCTCCACTTTAGACCAAGCAGCTTTCATGTTTGCAGCATTGTCTGTCACCAGTGCAAATATCTTCTGTGGTCCAAGGTAATTGATTACTGCCTTCAGCTCATCTGCAATGTAGAGACTGGTGTGTCTGCTGTCCATTGTGTCTGTGCTCTTGTAGAATACTGGTTGAGGGGTGGAGATGATGTAGTTAATTATTCCTTGCCCACGAACATTCGACCACCCATCAGAGATGATTGCAATACAGTCTGCTTTCTCTATGATTTGCTTGACCTTCACTTGAACTCTGTTGAACTCTGCATCCAGCAAATGAGTAGATAAAGCATGTCTGGTTGGAGGGGTGTATGCTGGGTGAAGAACATTCAGAAATCTCTCAATACACATTGCCTGTGAGCATCAGAGGTGAACCAGTTGCATACACAGCTCGAGCAAGACATTCATCAGCATTTCACTGACTACATTCCTCCATTGAGTCAAACAAACTTCTGATTCCAGGAGGACCATGAGCTGTTGCTATCGATAAGGTGTCTGATTCATCATTTTCACTGTCAGAGGTTGCTTGTTGTGAGCGCTGAGGGAACTTTATGCACTTGGCCAGTTTCTGCATCTTTGTTGCATTCTTCACATATGATTTGCCACAGTATTTGCAAATGTACACAGCTTTTCCTTCTACATTAGCTGCAGTGAAATGTCTACACACATCATATATAAAATATATTCACCCCACCCAGTATTGTAATCAAAACTTACCAGAAAGCATGTAGTCCTTGGCTCAGACAGTGTAGTAGTGTGGGCTCAATAGCATCTCATTAGTGTGCAAGATCTTGAGAATCAACTGTGCATGTGATGGAAGAGTGCACTGCACATGTGATGGAAGAATGCACTGTACATGTGATGGAAGAATGCACTGTACATGTGATGGAAGAATACACTGTGCATGTGATGGAAGAATGCACTGTACATGTGATGGAAGAATACACTGTGCATGTGATGGAAGAATGCACTGTACATGTGATGGAAGAATACACAGTACATGTGATGGAAGAATACACTGTACATGTGATGGAAGAATACACTGTACATGTGATGGAAGAATGCACTGTACATGTGATGGAAGAATACACTGTGCATGTGATGGAAGAATGCACTGTACATGTGATGGAAGAATACACAGTACATGTGATGGAAGAATGCACTGTACATGTGATGGAAGAATACACTGTGCATGTGATGGAAGAATGCACTGTACATGTGATGGAAGAATACACAGTACATGTGATGGAAGAATACACTGTACATGTGATGGATGAGTGCACTGTACATGTGATGGAAGAATGCACTGTACATGTGATGGAAGAATGCACTGTACATGTGATGGAAGAATACACTGTACATGTAATGGAAGAATGCACTGTACATGTGATGGAAGAATGCACTGTACATGTGATGGAAGAATACACTGTACATGTGATGGAAGAATGCACTGTACATGTGATGGAAGAATACACTGTACATGTGATGGAAGAATACACTGTACATGTGATGGAAGAATACACTGTACATGTGATGGAAGAATACACTGTACATGCAGAGGGTTGCATTCCATTGAGTTGGGGATAGTTAAACCAAAATGTGCCACAAGACCTAGAATTGCATTATGTGTATCCCACAAAAAAGGTTCACTGTTATAAGCCAACTTTTTTGATGAATTTAAGCAAAATTCCCCAAATTCCAGGGCTTAACTTCCCATGGAAGATTTGCAGAAAAATTCCAGAAAATTCCCAGAGAGTTTCCAACCCTTTGCAACCCTAGTTCTGCTCTGTTCTGTTCTGTCCTTCTCTGTTCTGTGCTGTAGTTCAGTTCCCTGTGACATGACATCTAGGCTTGAGCGGTATACTGTAAATACCGTGGTATTTGGATAAAGCCAAGGGATGGTTTTTCAATGCTATTTTAAGTTTTTCAATAAATGTGAATATTTGTAGATACTTTTCAAGTTAATACCTGCAGTCAACTTGTGCAATACAAGTAAAATGTTTCTGAAACCGTTACTAAGAATGTTGTTGCTGTTTGGGCCTGCTACTTGAAAATCTTTCTGTATTTCAAAATACAAAATAAGTTAATACCTCCATTCAACTTGTGCAATACACTAGGAGACACAGCAGATCAAGTTCTTATTGTAGTTCCCCAGAACAGTTGAGCCAGTGGGAGCAGGTGAGTCCAGCTGACAGGGGTTCTATATCTATTAAGACACTATAGAAGTTATAGACAGCTTCTCCAGTCCCAAAAAACAGTGAGTTGTATGCCAATGTCTAGGTGAATTTAGGTTGAATCAAGTTGTTCGCCAGTGTCTGAGAGAATTTAGGTTAGATCAAGTCGTACACTAGTGTCTGGGAAAATGTAGGTTGAATCAAGTGGTATGCCGGTGTCTGAGATAATTAGAGATTCCATCAATGATGATAAGAAGGAAGAGAAACTGCATTCTTAGAACAAAATGACAATCTGTGGTGTACAGACCCATTAAAGGGGCATTCCTCTGAAAAGCATAGAAGATGCGTCTGAAAGTTGAAGGATCTGGATCAAGTATGCACAGTATCTATGCCAGGGCTATTCAAATCTTACCCTAAGAGATCCGAACCACTGCTGGTTTTCTGTTCTACATGATAAGTAACTGCACACACCTGTTGTCCCAGGTCTAAATCCCTCCCTGATTGGAGGGGGAAAATAAAAAAATATGAATCATGGATCTGGCTTCGAGGCCCAGATTTGAATTCAAGTGATCTATGCACTGTGATCGATATGAATAAGCCTTGAATTAATTGGAAAATACATTTCTGTGACTGTGTCTGTGCCTAGGTGTATGTGACTGTGTCCTCTGTGTCTGTGACTGAAATAAATATTATGAATCTTCCTAAAGAGGCCATACCACCACACATCCCTGGAGAGTTTGAAGCCTACCCCTCAGAGCCTTCATCATCACCAGAAACTAGAGCATCCCCTAACACTGATGAAGAGAGACAAATATATAATAATATACTGGTAACTGCCCAAATAAAGGAACCCCCAACATGAAGAGTCTTAATAGGGCATTGGGCCATTACGAGCAGCCAGAACAGCTTCAATGCTCCTTAGATTCTACAAGTGTCTGGAACTCTATTGGAGAGATGTGGTTCCATTCTTCAATGAGAAATTCCATTATCTAGTGTTTTGGTGATAGTGGTGGAGAACTCCGTCTCAGGCGCCGCTCCAGAATCTACCATAGGTGTTATTGGGTTGAGATCTGGTGACTGAGACACACACACTTTAAACACCCTGTGCTCCTTTGAGACCCCTCTTTCAAAGACCCCTCTTCTAGGCATGGTAGCCAAAATAATGGGCAACTGGGCATTTTAATACATGATGTGCTGACTAGACCGGGCGCCCGCGTGCGTTTACGTAAGCATGTTGATCCACCCACAAACTAACTCTGAACCAACTATAATAATTTGGGGACAGGTTGAAAAGCACTAAACATTTATGCCAATTAATCTGCTAGCTTTCTGTTGCTAACTAATCTGTCCTGGATATAAACATTGGGTTGTTATTTCTGTTGCTAACTAATCTGTCCTGGATATAAACATTGGGTTGTTATTTCTGTTGCTAACTAATCTGTCCTGGGATATAAATATTGGGTTGTTATTTCACCTGAAATGTACAATATCGTGTACTCCCACAATTCATCCACAGATAAATGTGTTTCTAGTAAACTCTCCTCCTTCAGACTTCTTCTTCTTCATTGGACTTTATATGGCGGTTGGCAGCCAACTTTATGGTGCATCACCACCACCTACTGGACTGGAGTGTGGACCTCAGTTCATCTTTCAATCACCCACATGGGTATATGCTCCTAAAAACCAATGAGGAGATGGGAGAGGCGGGATTTGCAGCGCGTCAAGCGTCACAATTAGAACCAAGTTATATTTTAGCGCCTGGCTACGCAGACGCTCGTTGGCCCACGGAAGCAGTGTGGGTGCAATGATTGAATAACATGTACAGTGGAGAGAACAAGTATTTGATACACTGCCGATTTTGCAGGTTTTCCTACTTACAAAGCATGTAGAGGTCTGTAATTTTTATCATAGGTACTCTTCAACTGTGAGTGACGGAATCTAAAACAAAAATGCAGAAAATCACATTGTATGATTTTTAAATAATTAATTTGCATTTTATTGCATGACATAAGTATTTGATCACCTACCAACCAGTAAGAATTCCGGCTCTCACAGACCTGTTAGTTTTTCTTTAAGAAGCCCTCCTGTTCTCCACTCATTACCTGTATTAACTGCACCTGTTTGAACTCGTTACCTGTATAAAAGACACCTGTCCACACACTCAATCAAACAGACTCCAACCTCTCCACAATAGCCAAGACCAGAGAGCTGTGTAAGGACATCATGGATAAAATTGTAGACCCGCACAAGGCTGGGATGGGCTACAGGACAATAGGCAAGCAGCTTGGTGAGAAGGCAACAACTGTTGGCACAATTATTAGAAAATGGAAGAAGTTCAAGATGACGGTCAATCTCCCTCGGTCTGGGGCACCATGCAAGATCTCACCTCGTGGGGCATCAATGATCATGAGGAAGGTGAGGGATCAGCCCAGAACTACACGGCAGGACCTGGTCAATGACCTGAAGAGAGCTGGGACCACAGTCTCAAAGAAAACCATTAGTAACACACTACGCCGTCATGGATTAAAATCCTGCAGCGCACGCAAGGTCCCCCTGCTCAAGCCAGCGCATGTCCAGGCCCGTCTGAAGTTTGCCAATGACCATCTGGATGATCCAAAGGAGGAATGGGAGAAGATCATGTGGTCTGATGAGACAAAAATATAGCTTTTTGGTCTAAACTCCACTCGCCGTGTTTGGAGGAAGAAGAAGGATGAGTACAACCCCAAGAACACCATCCCAACCGTGAAGCATGGAGGTGGAAACATCATTCTTTGGGGATGCTTTTCTGCAAAGGGGACAGGACGACTGCACCGTATTGAGGGGAGGATGGATGGGGCCATGTATCGCGAGATCTTGGCCAACAACCTCCTTCCCTCAGTAAGAGCATTGAAGATGGGTCGTGGCTGGGTCTTCCAGAATGGCAACGACCCGAAACACACAGCCAGGGCAACTAAGGAGTGGCTCCGTAAGAAGCATCTCAAGGTCCTGGAGTGGCCTAGCCAGTCTCCAGACCTGAACCCAATAGAAACAGCCCCGAAACCTGAAGGATCTGGAGAAGGTCTGTATGGAGGAGTGGGCCAAAATCCCTGCTGCAGTGTGTGAAAACCTGGTCAAGAACTACAGGAAACGTATGATCTCTGTAATTGCAAACAAAGGTTTCTGTACCAAATATTAAATTCTGCTTTTCTGATGTATCAAATACTTATGTGACGCAATA